>QEPC01004950.1:454113-466766 GCA_003113815.1 Sphenodon punctatus
GCAGGCTGGGAGGATAGGAGGGAAGGGGAGTGGGGGCAGACTGGGGGGGCAGGAGAGAAGAGGATGGGGCAGGCTGAGGGTGGGACAGGAGGGAAGGGGGATGGGGTACACTGCAGGCTGGGGGGGCAGGAGGGAAGGGGGCACGGGGGCAGGTGGGGGGCACATGCCACTAACCTGAGGCTGGGCCTGGGGGTCCTCATTGTTGCACAGCAGCGGCATTGCTCCTCCAGGGACTCGCGGGCTGCCTCCCTGTGCGCCCGCAAACCCAGTCCCTGCAGAGTCCGCAGGGACTGGGTTTGTGGGTGCACAGGGAGGCAGCGCGAGTCCCTGGAGCAATGCCACCGCGGAGAGTCTGCGGGCAGTTGGTTTTTTTTTTTAATTGCCTGTGCCACATCCTAGCCCCGCCGGGGAAGGAGAGGAGGAGAGCTGCAGCGGTGCACTGCTTTCCCTCCCCGGGGGCCAGATGCAGCACGGGCAATGTAAAAGAAAAAAAAAGTTTCCTTACCGCCTGCCGCTCGCCTCGCCACTCCAGGAGCTGCAGAGAGGGGGAAGCGGCAGGCAGCAACTGCAAGGGTGGCGTGGCAGGGAGGGCCGGCCCGAGGTATCATGCCACCCCGGCGAGGGGGCCCCCTGCCTAAAAAGGGAAGGTTAGATACTGGTTTCTTGAGCAGGGGCCTCACCACCACCTCTTTGAGGTGACTTGGCACCCTGCCCTCCCTAAGGGAGGCACTGACAACCCCCACCAGCAACGGCCCTAATGTCTCCCAGCAGACATTGACCAGCCAGGACGGGCACGGATCTAATTCATAACAAGTGGCCCTTATAGCCCCAAGGACATCCGCCGCATCAGTGGCACACTGAAATTGATCCCATGAAATCGGACAAGGTGGGTCCTCCATCCCCTCAGGTTCAGCTACTGTTATAAGTGCAGCATCGAAGTCACAGTGAATCTGAACGATTTTATCCACAAAAAAGTCAACAAACATGTCACAGCGGGCACTGGAAGATTCCAGTTCCAGGCGGAGAGAGGCCAGACTGACCAGCCGCTGCACCACCTGGAAAAGCTCCGCTGGACATGACTTTGCGGAGGGCAGCAAAGAACTCTTTCTTTGCTGCCTGCACCGCCACAGCATAAACTTTTAAACTAGCTTTATGTCGCAATCGGTCGGCTTCAGCACGACTCCAGTGCCACCATCACTCCAACCGCTGTCCTTCCCGCTTCATCCAGCGTAGGTCCTCTGTAAACCAAGGGGACCCATGTCATCGGCATTCTGGAAGCGGACAACTGGGAGCCGTTCAGTCAGTGACCTCAGTCAACAAGTTGTTCCAGAAGACAATGAGGTCATCGAGCGAGCAGTCATCGAGATCAGGAGGCAATTCCCCTAGGGCATTCCAGAACCTCTCTGGTTCCATAAGTCTCTGGCGGCAGACCAACAGAACTGGTCCTACACCTCTCCGGGGGCAGACATGTGCCAGGAGATCGGTCTGGAGGAGATAATGATCCATCCATGACAAGGGTGTAGTTGATACATCCCCCACCACCAGATCTCCCACCTCAAGGCCAGTGCAGAATATTAGGTCAAGGGTATGTCCTCCATCATGCGTCAGGCCCACAACCCCCTGAGACAGTCTCGTGGTTGTCATGGCGGCCATGAACTCATGCTCCGCTCCCCCAAGGGCGGTGTCAGCATGGATGTTGAAATGCCCCAAGACTAAGGTCCTTGGAGACTGCAAGACCACCTCTGACACCAACTCAGCTAGGGCATGTAGGGATGCTGCCATACAGGTAGGTGTGCGGTATATGAGCAGTAGCCCCAATCTCCTTGTATGGAAGTTATTCCATAACTTTGATTATCTTTGTTGCCCTTCTCTGCACTTTCTCCATTTCTAGTATGTCCTTTTTCATATGGAGGAGAGACCAGAACTGTACACTATATTCAAGGCATGGGTGCAGCATGGATATAAATAGTGGCACTATGTAGTACCCTCCATTTGTATTTTCTATCCATTTCCCAATAATTCCCAATATTCTGTTTTCCTTTTTTATTGCTCCTGCACACTGAGCTGATGTTTTCAATAAATTATCCGCAATTACTCCAGATCCGTTTCCTGAGCAGTAACACCTAATTTAGAACCCAACATGTATATGTATAGTTAGGATTATTTTTTCCTATGTGCACCACTTTGCACTTACCAACACTGAATTTCATCTGTCATTTTATTGCCCTTTCTCTTAGGAGTGTAAGATCCTTCTGTAGCTCTTTACAGTACCTGCTTTGGATTTGACTATATTGAATAATTTTGTGTTATCTTCAGACTTGGCCATCTCACTTTTCACCCTCTTTTCCAGATCATTTATGTATGTATGTATGTATGTATGTATGTATGTATTGTTTGGCCAAGTGGCCGTAACAAATAAGTAAGTTAAAACAAGTTAAAACAAAAACAGAAAACAAAAGGAAAATTTTAACACAATTTCAGAACTGACATTGGCATTCAGAGAATATAGTTTAACCATTTCCAAAACAAAATTCCATACATGGCAGTGTGCTGTACAAACTTCTAGCCGCATTTTCGTACTATCCCCCAGGATACCTTTTTACCCCCAAGTGCTCAGACCTTTGGGCCCTCCCCTAAGAGTTAGGGTAGCACCGGTTATTAATTTACCCTGACATCAGAAATGCTCATGGGTTTACCGAGGTGTACCAGGGCCCCATTTCAGGCTATGGAAGTTCAAACTGCTTTTTCCTAAGAATTTCCAGCCTGTAAATCCCCAAAGCAGATCATTAATGAATAGGTTAAACAGGTCCCAGTACAGACCCCTGAAGTACCTCACTGTTTACATCTCTCTGCTGTGAAAACTGGCCATTTATTCCTACCTTTTTGTAACTCTACTCTCCCCACCCTTTGGCCTCCTTGCCAGGAGGCCAGGGAGCTATGGGGCCTGGGTTCTCTTTAGGGGTTATTATGTGTGGTGCCTCCAGTTGGTGAATTCCCCAGTCTAAAAGGGGAGGAGGGCTTCATCAACAAAAAGCATAAACAAAAACTGAGGTAAAACCCAAAGAAGGCTCAGACCCCCTCACAGATTCCAATAAGGGAATTACACACCAGTAAGTAAAGGGGGGCGAGGGGGAGGGGTAAGTCTTTATTATAATAACAGGGCAACAAGCAGGGGAATATGGGAAAGGGATCAATAAATCAGGGGGAAAGGGAACAAGACAAGTGGTGTTGAGGGACAAATTACCTTGGCGTATCAAATCAATTGATTACAGTCTGTTGTCTTTCTCTCTCTTTGCTCTAGTCACAGTTCTCTCTCTCTCTCTCATGCATCTCTTTCCAGTTCTCTCCTCTCTGATGTTTCCCTCAACTCTTTCTCCTCTGGTGTCTCTCTTTGATGGTGTCAGCTTCCTCTTTCTCTCTCTCGCTGTTGATATTTGTCTCACTTCGACTTCACTCGTGTCTCTCTTTCTGGTGGTTCTCTCACTCTGTTGGTATCTTTATCAGCTTTCTTTCCCTTTCATTCTTGGATGCTCTCTCTCATTTCTCTCTCTCTCTCTCCTGTTCCCTTCACAGCTCTTCCCATCTCCTCCTCACAACTCTCTCCCCTCCATTCTATTCCCCCCATCCCTCATGGAGTATCTCTTCTCCTATTGGTTCACCCAGATTCTCCCCCAGGCTTCTCCCTCATACTCGTGTCCCTACCTTCCCTAAAGAAAGTCTTACTCGGAATTGCCTCACCCTCCAGGTCTTGGATCGACCCCTGAGGTCGGTTGGGAGCACCCTTCTCGAAGTCCCCCGGGTATCCCGGGTGGTGACGATGAGGAGGGCATTCTCGTTGGCCGCACTGAGGCTGTGGAACTCCTTCCTGACAGAGGTCCACCGGTCTCCAGATCTCCCCTCTTTCTGAAAACAATGAAAGACCTGGCTGTTCTGCCAGGCCTTTGGTGAGGGAGATGGAAGATGGGTGGGGGAGTTGGGTTTGGTGGGGTGGGAATGGGTTTTTACCTGTGCCTGGATTTTATTATAAAACCCAGGCAGAGCTAAAAACCCATTCCCTTACTGTTGTTTTTATATTGTTATTTATTTTTACTGTTGTTCATATTAGATTGTTTTTATGTTTGATATTTAAATTGTTGTGAGCTGTCCTGAGCTGCTGTGGCAGGAGGGGGTGGCAAATAAATCTAACGAAATAAATAAAAATAAATAAATTAAAGGGCCAGTACTTGCCCTGGGGTTACGCTTTGTTTCCTGTCTTTTAACCAGTTACTGAGGACCCTTCCTCTTATCCCACAACTACTTAGTTTTCTCAGAAGTCTTTGATGAGGTACCTTGTTAAATGCATTTTGAAAATCCAAATACACTATATCACCCGTGCTTGCTGATATCATCAAAAAATTCCAACAGATTGGTGAAGAATGACTTCCCTTTACAAAACCAGTAGTGACGTGCCTGTCTCCGTTAAATACTTTATCTCTCTGATGAGCCTGATAGTCAGACTGATAAATACAATGATGAAAACAACTATATCCTAGGAGTGTGGACATAGAGAACATACTCAGCCCAGAGAGACCAGAGAACAGCCACTGTTGGGTAACATCCTTCACTCACTACCTATGTGGGCCAGACTCAAAATAGCAGGTAAATAGGCTTCATACATGACTGCCAACTCACTCACCTAGTTAGGCTATATCATTGTGGTTTAATAAGAAAATGAATAATTACTTACTACGGAAGTATATATGTGGGAGCTCCTATGAGTTTCAGACCTGTCTAATATATGACCACTTGTATGAGAAAAGGAGTGAAAAGCTGCACCTGTTAGAAATTATTTTACTGGAAAGGCCTCTTCAAATAATAAGCCTCCTGGCTTCCCTGCTTTCTGCTGGAATTCCTATCTCCAACACAACTGCCCATGACATTTTCTCTTTGTTGGTAACACAGGGTAAAAACAGATGCGATGGTGGCCCGCTGTGGCCCACTTTTTCACTCTTTGACCTGCGAGGCACCAGCATGTCATTTAGGGGCCACCAGATGTTGGCCCGGGGTTGACCCTGGGCGTGTTGAAGGCTAGTCCGGGCTCTCACCCCTGGATTAGCTCGAGGTCACAGCCTGGGCAACGGTCCACCCGATCAGGGCTAAGTGGGCTATTACATCTGCTGTGGCCCTCCATGACTGGCCTGGATCAAGTTCCCCATGACCAACACCATGGCTGCCTCTCATGGTGGGGTGGGGGGCAGAGTGCTGGGCACAGCGCAGGGGTGAAGCTGGCTCGCTGCACGTCTGTGTGGCTCCCCACCCTCCCCAGAGGCACTGCCACGGGATTGTGTGTTGGGCAGCCCAACCTGGTCCAGACTGTGTCCACCATGGCTTCCCAACCCAGGTAGGGTTATGATGTTTGTTTCCACTCAGTGAGAGCACTACTTTTCCTCCCTGTAATGTTATACCTATCCAAAACATTAACTGAGAGCAATTTTATTTTCGCTGTTGAAATCACCTTGCCAGTCGTTTATCTGTCAGTCACAGGTTAATGAGTCCAGTGGGCACACTGGTAAGAGCACTTCACCACCAGCAAGCCTTTACCTTTCTAACAAGGGATACTAAGAGAATTTCATTTTGCTTCTAGCAGCTGATATTTTGCTTTACTCTTCCTGAGCTCTATGCACACAGCCTTCAGAATGAATGCTATATAAAAGTACTGCTAGTTCTCAGGCCAAATCATCATGCTAACCTTATTAATAACTGTAGTGACAGGGACTGAGCTTCCAAGGAACTGAAGCATCACACCATTCCCTTCCTCTTTTTGAATCTCATTTAAATGCAAACTGGCCTGGGACTAGCATTTGACACAAAGGACAGCTAGTTTCATAAGCAAGCTAAATCAAATAGGCTTCCATACATTGTAGATATAGATAAGGCAAAGGTCAGGGGAGCTAGGCCAGCCATAAGGGGTTCCAATTTATCTCTGTCATAAGGTTGAGTCCACCAGAGAACCAGAGATCGATATTTGGAGTTTAAGGGTTAAAAGCCTTTCACCTCTAGGTCATCAGTTCAAAACCAGCCTAGTTCAATAGTGGCTGAAGGCTGTTAGCCTTTGATAGATGTTCCGTGCTTTATGCTAATGAAGTTTGGCTCGGCTGTGGCTGGTGCTGACATTTCAGAATCCAACACCATTGTTGGAACTGTGGGTATCAAAGGAGAGAGACAAAGGAACAAAAAACATGAAGACAGACAGACATTCTTATCCCATATGTGGTTCCTCCATGTGACATTGGCAAGGCAGTACAAGGTAGTTCAGACTACCCTTACCTGTGCTGTACCTACTCTGTGATTAAACAGAGGTCTTGGTCCTCTGGGAGTGTAAAGGACTCTTAGTTCTCATGAACACTACCCTGGTCCACCAAAACGTTGACAAAAACCTATGTATCCTCCCCCCCTCCCATGATAAGACTGAACTTTTCAAGGTTTTAAAGAAGCTCAGTCAAGAGAGCTATCAGAGAAAGGAGGTGTTTAGACATCATAGGAAACACACACGCAGGCCCCTGTGGAACCACTTAAGGCTTACGTACCACATAGGGGCATGTTTCTTGGCATCTGAATGGATCCATGGTATGAGCATCATGGAAAATATCTGGGGTGATTCTACAGTGGATCACCTCGGGGATACCACTGGGTAGATCCATTTAGAAGTCACAAAAACACCACCACACAGTAACCTCAAAGTGGTGACAGGGGCATGCCAGGGTTCACATGTAGTGTGAATGCTCCCAAAAAGGTCCTGCTTCTTACTGGAACGAGCAGTTTTTTGCCAGAGGGTCTCAGGAGCCTTGGGTCTCAGGAGCTTTCCAGGTCACGTTGGCCACATGCCTGCCCAGGTAGTTAACCCACAATGTTCTTCACAAGAGCACTCCAAGACTACCAGAGCAAGTGTGATATAACTCTTGTGCATTTACTGCAACAATAATAGCAAAAGCATAGTACTTTACACTTGCAACTTCCATCTGCTCTATATACTATTGCAGTAGTGCCTAGGAGTTCCAGTCCCAGTGTGCCCGACTATGATAAACACTGTACAAATAACTAGAAAATGAGTGCACAGTCGACTCTAAGAGTACATTCTGTATTCTTAGTACAGATACTACAATGTATTTGCGTCTTAAACCACTTTTACTTCCAAATCATTCCCACATCAAGTGCACTAACCTTGTGTTGAGTAGAAAACAAAGTAGGTACTCTGGGAAAATTAGAAGAACATTCTTCCTTTCTTTCTTTTTTTTTACATCAAAGTAACTGTAATGCAGACAAGGGGTATTTTCAGATGCTACGAGATCACGCTCAACCACAGAAAATCCCCTGTGGTGGGGAATGGTCGCGTAANAGCGGTTTGGGGGCCGTGTAAATACTGCAGATGGCCAGGATTCCAAGTCATTCCATACCGTTATTCATCGATGGGAGTACACGCTTAAAGAAATGATTACAGAGCTGCAGCCGTTCATTATTGGAGGAGGGGGGAAAAGATAACCTTAAACCTTAGAAAATCATAGTTACTTAGGAATGGATACAAGTATCAAATAGAGTTTCATTTTTTGGTGCTGCATTAAATCTTTAGGATGGCACCGTCCTGCATCTCCTCTTAAGCTCCATGAGTTATCTTATCTAGCTCTCTCCGAGATGCTCTGAAGCAACCTATCAATCAGCAAAGTCTTCAATCCTTAAGATGCTGAGGGGGGAAAAAAAAATCTCACACTGCAGAAAATTTGCAAGACACTCTCTAAATATATGGTTACGGGTAGACTCCTCTCATAAGCACAAGAGCAAATTACTGCCTCAGCCCTTTGGAGACATTTCAGGTGGGAGATGAAAAACTCTTGGCAATGCCAGTTAACATAGGATATTTTCAGACTTTACGAGATCACGCTCAACCACAAACAATCCCCTGTGGTAGGGAATGGTTCCATAATGTCTGTTTGATGCCCACCAGATGTTCACCACAGTGAACCTCTGGTGGGAATCAAAACAACCATGCTTTTGAGGATGGTCCGGGGACCATCTCCAAAAGCATGGTCAAAGTGATTCCCGCCAAGGGTGAACTCCCGGCGGGAATCACTTTTTGTCCCCAACAGACACGACGTTACCACGCTCAACCATGATGGGATTCACCGTGGTTGAGCATGGTAACGTCTCGTCTGGTCTCTGACCATGGCCCGGAATTGGCGGCCATGCTTGCTGCCGATTCTGGGCTGTGGTCAATACCCCGGGGGGCAGGCAAGTGCTGCGGCTGGATCGGCCGCTGTGTCCGCCCGTCTCCCGGAGGGAGGACGGCCTCGGGAGCGTGGGGGGGCGGGGCTGTGAAGCCGCATGTTGCGCTGCACAGGCCCGCCCCCCCGATTCCCTGCTGGGATCGGCCAGCACGTCTGCTGGTCGTGACAGTTCGATTCCGGCTGGGAATCAAAAGGGTGATTCCGTGACGGGGCCAAAGCCGCCCGGTCACGTCTGAAATCACCCAAGGCATCAAGGGCTATGTCTCATCATGTGCTCTGTTGTGGTGTGACCAGTAGGGGGAGATACATTGGTTTGGAGCTGCAGTATGAGAATGTTACCAAAGTGGAGTCGTTACATCAGATTAAATTAATTGCATAGTGAGGTTTCTCACTGTTCATTGGAACATGCCCCAAGACATGAGAGAAGACATTGGTGCAACCAACAGGGTGAGGAAATAATGAGACAATACTGGCAGTCTTTGGATGCTTCACAGAAAGTCAAGTAATTAATCTTTGGTGTTTTATTATCTTGCCCTATGTCTGTAACTATGAGAAATTCAGTCTGTATTCCAAGCAGCGGGGATAAAGACTGTACGGCTGCTGGCTCCTCTTGGGATGGAGATGATAAGAGACAATAGCTGTATTGTTTGCTCCCATAGTCCATCAAAGGAATGGAAAATAGATTTTTAAAAATAAGCAGACTGGATATATTATTAGAGTTATTGGGGAAACAATGTTCCAGTCAGAACACTGTATTCTCCCTGTCAGTCTTCCATCAAGTTTCCAGACATAGAGACAAGGCAAAACATTGGACGTTCCCTGCGGGTTATGAGATAGCAATCTAACTCTGATCAATAAAATGAGACCTCTTTTCATGGTACACACACAGGCTCCTCAAATATTATACAATTAAAAATGTCTGTGCTTGGAAAAAACATCCACATATTTTCCCCAAATTGGTGCCTGTCCAATGTAACATTAGACGGGAGCGTACAAATTGGTGAATTCTCATGTCTGAATGACCTGAGTCACAGAGACAGCTAGCTGGAAGGGCAAAACAACCTTTTAACATAATCAATAAACCAAGTCTATTCATTGCCCCACAGGCATATCAACTGCCTGTCAAGCAGCCAGATTAGGAGTCAAAGGACCAGTCGGGAACTTACTAAAACAGTTGATGGGAATTTTTTCTTTCTGAGTTGATATAAGCCCCTCAGGCATATTCACAGCCTGTTAGGAAGCCAAACCAGGAGTGGTCAGGAAACCATTAAGACACTTCGTATGTGTGTTTTCTTTGTGAATAGATTCCTTTCAGATAATCAGCAAGAGAGAGTAAGCTAGTAACCCCTCAGACAAACACACCTGATGCTGCAAAGGGTCAGATGCCAAAAAGTAGGGGTGGGAATTTCGGTTTTAACCGAAACAGTCCCAAAATGGCTGTTTCAGTTTAAAACTGAAGTGTCTGAAAATCGGCCTGTTATGGTTCCAATTTTTGATTCTGTATCTTTCCTATTGAAGTCAATGGGAAATCATGGGGTGGTGGGGGTTAGGGATGGGGGATTTTCCAGTCCTGAACCCCAGTTTTTGGTTCCCTTTTGGTTCAGTTCTGGTCCGGTCCCCACTTCCCATTTAAGTCAAAGGGACTTCAAAAACAGAAACTGTAAACCCAAACCCAAAAGAACCGAAAATCAGGGATTTGAAACCGAAAACAAACCAAAACAAAGGCCCTGTATCTCACCTCTACCAAAAAGGCCAAGTTGCAGCCAGGAAAGTGCAGACTGTGTGACCACATAGGGCCCATGGATTGGTGGACCAACAGGGGCCTCCCAACATATGGGCTCCATGAATAAACATGAAATGGCAACATGAGTGTGAGAAGCACTGGTGTGAAATACAGGCTCACACAGAGCTCAAAAGCGGGGAGCCCCAGCCCAAGGAGGGTACACACACACACACACACACACACACACTCCAAGCCAATGAATAAACATATGCACAACATACAGGCATGGTCATGTTTAACAAGTGAACATCAAAAATCGATTACTATAACATTGTTCTTTTTCTAATGGATGAATCAGTGTGTGTCCATTAAACATTCATATGTTAGAAGGGAACCCACAGGGCACTATTGGCAATTGCACAGATCCCCAACTTCCCTGGATCCAGTACTACAAAATCTGCAAAAGTGTGCAGTGGCTCAGATATCACAACTGGCTTAGTGAGGCTCTGAGAACTTTCTTGATGGTACCAGATGACTTCAGCTACTCAGGATCAAGGTTTGTTATCACTAAAGTTATTAAAGAACTTCACCCCAATTTTTCATTTTGTTTAAAAACAGAGATAAAGTGACCAAGATTTTTCAAAGGAAGAGAAAAAGAGGGAAATGAGCTCCAATACAGCAGTTTTAGAAAAAATTAAGTTGTTTCCTCCTTTAAAGAGCCATACCAAAACAAACAAAAAAGCCACAATCTTCTCCCTTCTAATGCTTATCAGGGTGAAGTTAGCACAGGACAAAGTGATGCTTAGTAGACTAAAAATTAAGAACAAGCACAGTTGTCACATGCAATAAGTTCTGTTACATGTTGCTGTAACTCCCTGGATTTCATTGGTGTTAATACTGGCTTACACTGGTGTGTGAGAGAACAAGATCAGACAGTGACCACAATCTTCAGGTGGCATAACATGAAAAGTAGCAGTTAGGGAAGGCATGAGTCCCATTCAAAGTCCTGTTGCAGGTTAACACTGGATGTAGCTACGGTGTCCAATGCCGTGCTGTCTTGACACTAATAAAAGGCTCTCTCACATTCTTTATCAAAGCACGCACGAATGAGGAATGAAGCTTTGCTTTTAATTTCTAGACCTTCAAATATGCAGTTTGGTTTCCTGTTGAAACTTATTGCAGGATTTCCAGATGCTTTTCCCCACCGTTTTACTAAACTGCTTAATAAAAACCATTTGATTTTGCAATAAATTAATAGTTTCATATAGTTTAAGAGCAAAAGGAACCAGTAGAATCACTCGGTCTGAGCCTACTGCAGAACACAGCACAGCTAGACCAGAGCTTCTGAATGAGCTACTGGTGTTGCGTCATCGGCATTCAAACATGATAATGTTTTTAGAAATAAAGCATGTACAGTCAGCTCCATTTAATCAATACATTGATAACTGGGACAGTACTCTGGGAATTGAATTTCTCAGAGCTGTAATTGTGACTACTGACATCTCTCCTTTAACTGAGGCAATTCAGAATATTTTACATCTCCCAAGACATCCTAGTAAAGAGGTTTCTACTGTATATAGAGCTTGCAGAAAACTAAAATACTACCAAGTGTGCACGTTGAGGACACAAGGTAATATAAAAAGCAGAATAAGTTATTACCAGATGGCTCTAACCACCCTTTTCTCTTCTTGTTTAGCCTGCAATTAACAAATATACTACTTCCTCTGTGCTAACAGCCTAAGGAACTTAAGCTGTTAATAGTGCTAGCAGTGAATGAAGTGAGTGGTACAACATTCCTGCCTGTATCCTCAAGATGACAACACCCGGCTGATTTACAGCCCCCTGAATTCCTTTACAATCGTTGGTCAATTGCATTGTGGCCAATTTGAGTCAACAAGATCACATGGTGAAACAGATTACTGTACATGAAGTTACATTATGCACCTTCACACACGGCTGCTATCCCAAATGCCTCCAAGCCCTATTCAGATTGAGATAACCACCACTGAGTTCACATCACATCTCTTTGGTGTTTGTAAAAGCGCAAATGCAGGGATCACGATCAACAAAATAGCTAACAAACCCAATAGCAAGTATATTTCCTTTTCTAATAATTAGAGCTGCAACAAATAGTTTTGTATTTGTGGATATCAGTCAGATTTTCAAAGAGCTATCTGAATAATATTTTTTAAATGGGTATTTGCATAGCCATTTATTTGGATGTTCTGTTCCAAGTACTTCATTAATTTTGTTATTTCATTTATTTTGGTTTGGTCATTTTGATTACTTTGCTTTGGCTGCTGTGCATGCGCAATATTGTTAGCAATGCCAAAATTAAGTAACCAAAAAAACAAAATTCCCAAAAAACCAAACCAAAACAACTGAAATAACCGAAATATCAGAAATATCCGAAACAGCACATGCAAACAAATTGTGGTTATTATCTGCCTCATTGGCTTCACTGGACAGCACAAATCTGACAGCTTTATTCATTCACATGAATATTTCTTTCAGCCCTACTAAACTCAAGTGCAATATATTGTAGAGTTAGCTTTCTGTTGAATAACACACAGCAGAAGTTTCTTCAAAACAGAACTTTACTAAGAACTCAGAAGACATGCTTCCATACTGTACAGACTGCATGGGACAAGATGGAGGACAGAGAGAGAAGA
>QEPC01004950.1:474227-488653 GCA_003113815.1 Sphenodon punctatus
GCATTCTGCACTAGCTGCAGCCTCCGAACCAGGAACAAGGGAAGCCCCACGTAGAGCGTGTTGCAGTAGTCCAGCCTCGAGGTGACGAAGGCATGGATGAGAGGGGCCAGGTCCGGGCCGGAGACGAACGGACGCAGCCTACGCACCAGATACAGCTGGCGAAAGGCAGCCTTAGCGACTGCCTCCACCTGCCGCTCCAGGAACAAGGGAAGCCCCACGTAGAGCGCGTTGCAGTAGTCGAGCCGCGAGGTGACGAAGGCATGGATGAGGGAGGCCAGGTCCGGGCCAGAGACATTAAGAGAGAGAGACATTCCCTGCTCTAAAGAGGATTGTCAATTCCAGTAGCTCAACCAACCAGCAGCAGTTACCAAAAATAATCTTTTGAACTTCAGAACCATATAGCAGACCAAATGTAGTGGCTGTGATGGACCACATCTGGGAACAGGAAAGGTACAAATCCATACCATTATTGATAGAGAAGGAAGCAGGCAGCAGTAGAATCGTGCAGAAGCAGCAAAGTTATTCAAGGTGTAGTTCAGAAAATCATAATGGAAACTGACCCGACAATGACTTTAGCCTTGGACTGGAGTCAATGCACTCTCAGGATAAGCAGTAACACAGCAATTGTATCACAGAGGCTCACTCTGTACATTTTCCAATGTAAATGCAGCAAATTCTAGAAGGTTATGTTGTTGTGAACTATCAGTGAAGACAAATGTCGACAAGTGATGGAAATCAAATCTGTCACCCTCACTAAGGACAAAATGTGATTCTGAAGTCCAAAATAACATCCTCTTAGTAACACGAAATACACTTACCTAACAGGGCATTACGCCCATTGTCATCCGGCAAGAATCTTTTATCAACAGCGCACGCTAAGAGGTGATCGGGTAGGTTTGGCGACTTAGCACCCACAAGTAGAAATCCTGAAGGCACTTCAATTTGTTCATTGGAAATGGACACCAGCCTTAAGTCTTTACCAGCCTGACAGAAACCTAGGGTGGAGGGAAATTAAAAATGCAATACACTTCTAAGAATCAAGGTAGGGGTTGATTTTTTGTTTGCTTGTTTGTTTGTTTTTTTGTCCATCTTTCACATTGTTCTCATTGAATAAATTCAACCATTTTTACTAAAAAGAAAAGCACCACCTTAAGAGTTCAAGATCAAAAAAGCAAACCAAGATCAAGATCAGTGTGAATTTTTCTTTACTGATGTTGAGTGAGTATGAACTAAAACTGGAATTACAAAAACTTTAAAAAGGAAATGCAAAAAGCTTCTGCCACCTTGGCATATTTATTTAATGAAACAATTATTTAATAGAGCACCATGTTCATTTAATGAGACAAACAGTAGTATAACAATTATCTATTCAAAGAGAACTATGCTGATACATCACTATAGCACAAATCTGGTTATAGTACAGTGTAAAGCAGAGCTCCCAAATATGGTGTTCTAACAAAATTGCAGGTTGTACTAGCATTTGGTGTATGCTTAGTTTCACTGAGGTGCCACTTTCTCTTCTTGTCTGTTAAGCTCTTTCTTACTATGATAAGGGAAAGAGAAACTTTTCTTTAATGGGAAAGTTTTTTTAAAAAGTGGCAGACGGCTCAGGGACAGATGCAATACCTAAAACTACGTTGGCTGGTCCCAGTCTCTACTTGCAGCTATTTGTGGAATTTCTCTGTGTGGATAGTTGGGGTGTGGCAGGTCCTGCAGTGGTGCAGGAGGCTGGACTAGATGACCCTTGAAGTCCCTTCCAGCCTAGTGACTATGACTATGTGATTCATACTTTCAATTTATTTTATTCAACCTCTATCAATTTCAAGAGACAATCATAGTCCCCATGGTTATTATTAATAATAATAATATGAGTCCAGATAATAATATGGCTCATATTTTTTTTAATTATTATTATTATTAGCACTGTCAGTGTTCTACAATCCTTATGAGGTAGACAATTATTCCTATTTTAGACAGTAGATGGGGAAATGAGGCTGATAGCAAAATTTGTTCAAGGCCACCCAATAAATTTATGGTTAAGATGAGATTATAACTCTGATTTTCTAAGATCCAAAGCTAGCACCTTATCCACTAGGCTTCACTGGATCTGAAGGGAGGGGGGGGAGCACTCATTTAAGATTAACCAATGGAGCAACTGAAGTTACTTTTTACTTTTTTCCAGCTTTATCTAACCAGTAGCAGTGATACTCTCAAATTTTCTAATTGGTATCCACATAGTAGATCTAATTTTGATAAACAATTGCCACTGCCCATGATTGTGCCATGACTCTCATGACCTTGATCGAGGCCTTCATGACCTTGATCTAGGGCTTCATGACCATTTCCTAGATTTCCAAGCCCTAGATCAAGGATGGGGAACCTTGTCCCTGCTGGAGGCCTCCTTCAAAATTAGTACAAGCTCCAACGGGCGCAAAGAAGCTGTGGACAGGGGTGATAAGGGGTGTGCCGTGCTCAAGAAAAGGAGAGTCCAGATTATGGATCTGCCCCCTATCCTTGTGTGCATGCATGCCCTCATCTCTGCTCATTTAACCTGAGTTCTGTTTTTCAGTGGTTTGATCCAGGGGGCAGATCCAGGAGCTGGAAAGGAGCCACATGCCAGGGGCCACGTTTGGCCCCCAGCCCTGAGTTTTCCCATCCCTGCCCTAGATGCTGAAATTGTGAGGCTATCAGCTTTATTTCTGTAAAATTGTGTATCTGTTTTATGTGATTGTGGTCAACCTAAAGGCTAAGAAACCAAAAGACAAATAAAAGGATCCAAGTTTTAATGATCTCTTGATTTTGGAGAAGACATCATTATGGTATTTAAGTAGGGTCTGCAACCCTGTTGATGAGTTTCCTATACAGTGCTTATGACATCCTGCCTCCTTTCTGGGAAGTTAGCTTCATGGCTATCAAACGGATCCTTGGTTCAGTTTAGGCTGTAGAATTAACTCTCTTATCTTTATCCTTATGTATTTCTTACCATCAGTTGTGCAACAGCCTTCGAGAGGTGGTTTCATCTGATAAGCAATGGGAGGGCTACTTGATTCTGAACCTTCTTCCTCCTCCTCCTCCTCCTCTTCCTCATTGTCCGCTCTGCTGCCAGCTAAAAAGCACCACAGGTTAGCTAAAAAGGACCATAGGACACTCAGCAGACAGCTGCACCAGGGGCCCAGTTACAGCAAGCATTTTGGGAATAGAGGATCTCCTTATCTTTGCAATGAACTATGTCCTCAGAATACCTCCCTTGACTTTTGTCTTCAGTATTTATTCCTATTATAAAACAGATGCCGTTCTTAAATGGGCACAGCTGGGGGGGCCGGTTCATGTGCTCTGTGAGGAGTGCCAACGGACGTCCGGTGAGTGTGTGGGGATTTACACGGGCTGGGATGGATGTGCACCCCTACCCACACACCATCCACTCCTGTCCCTGCATGGAGCATCCCGTGTTTTCCCCCAATGCTCCGTGTGTGGGCATGAGTGGGTGGTGCGTGGGTCACGGGAGTGCGTGCCCACCCATGCCGTCTTCAGACGGGTGCCCAGTTGAGTGGGGCATGGGTGGGTGAATGTGAGGGGCAGGATACGTCCTGTTTAAAAACAGCCAGAATCCATGCTTCTGCTACTAGAAAGTTCATTGACAAGGCAAACAGGTTGAAACCAGAGTACTATTTGTTCAACACTGGCGGTGTGCTTGGTATTTTTCAAAAGTACAAAAAAAGAAACATCCTCTGCCCAAACGAGCCTTCTGTTGCACTTGATCAAGGATAAAAAGCACACAGCATGCAAAATGCAAAGTCCACTGAAGTCTATAGGAGCCTTTCAAATTCAGTGAATTTTAGATCACCCCCACAGGAAGATTCATTCAGATCAGATCCATAGCTTAGATACCAGCATGGGGATGGGGAGAAGACTACATGACAAGGGCGGCAATTTATTCAGATTAAGAAATGGAAGAGAAAAACCTGGAACACATCTTATTTCTACAGGAGGCAAATAAAAATAAAATAAAACTGGGGGGGGGGGAAATCCTCTGCAATCCCCCTTTAAATATGGACCTGATTCATACAGAGTATTTTGTGCCTATCTACCTTCTTTGGTCTTTATTTTGGGTTACAAGGTTGCCGCTGATTAATTTTGCAAAGGAAATTAGTTTTAAGGAAGAATCTAAAAGCAGAGAGCAGTGAATCCATGATTAGAAATTTCTCTCACTAAGAGAAGCTTTTAAAATATTATAATAATAATAATAATAATAGTTTATGCCCTGATACTGTAAACTTCAGTGCATGAATATAATTCAGGTCATGACCTTAATTAATAGCTATACAATTTAGCATGAACCAGAAACATACAAGGTTTTACTGGGTCTGATTCAGGGAGTGAGTCGGGTATCTACAAAGATGAATTAGGGCTCCTACATGTAAATTGGGCAGTTTACCCCATGGCTTTTCCCCCAGCGTGGTGCACCTCACTTCAGGGAACTCATACATTCTAGGGTAGCAATACAGGAAAATGGCCCCTATTTAAACAGGGCCAGTTACCCCACGTTAAAAGTAACCTCACATCAAGGCGTTCCCACACACCATTTGAATGCTCCAGGGATAATTGTGGGTTACTACACAGATGCCCCAAGGGGAGTGTTTTGCATTAGACAGCTAAGACCAGACTGTAATATGCTACTTTATGCAGACCTAAAAAAGACCGCATGATATTTCAGTCTTAGGAGTATCGCTGTTGGCTATGAATTGCCAAACTCTACCTGTAACCATGCACTTGACCCTAATAGTTTCTCAGCATAGGGCCAGCGGCTCAGCTAATGCAGGTCTGCCTAGTTTCTTTGTAATTTTGAAGGAAGAAAAAAATGCATTTCATACTGTGGTACTAAATTTAATCAGACACTACTGTAAAACCCTTTCCCATGTACCTTCTTTTTTTTTTTATAACAAACCAGACAACTGTTCAGTAAATACAGAATACTTGTTTCATAGATCATTGAATACAATTATTTAGTGTCGTCTACTTGGCGTCTTTTGTCATTTTGTGCTTTCATTCATTTTAACCCGCCCGCCGCCCCCGCTCGTTAACCTTCTGATCGGTCTCTCCAGATATTTTCACCATTTATTATCATATGTAAAAGTCAAACAAATAAGCTTTTCCATCTGTCTCCACTTCCTCTTTCTGCATTACCGTCCTGCACGGAAGCCGTGTCGCTACAAAGTCCTCTTTTTATCATGCATCCCGACCCAGATTTTCTCCATCGAGAACATGTACCACATCTGGTTCATCCATTCCGAGAAGGTAGGTTCTTTTTCCGCTTTACATTTTCATTCTATTAGGCTCTTGGCCACTAGGCACATCTTTTTACATGAGTCTGCGTGCCTTTGAATCACTTGTGAGTCCGGGTACATGCCTAGTAAACCAATTTCTGGGGTAAAAGGTATCATTGTTCCCGTCACCCTACTCATACAATTCCATACTTTTCTCCAGAAAGGCTTAATTACAATACAATCCCACCAGCAATGTAAATATGTTCCTCGTTCCTCACAACCCTCCAGCAACGTCCCCTACTTGCTGTATCTATTTTCTCCAGTCTGACTGGTGTCAGATAATATCTTGTAGCCAATTTTATTTGGATTTCTCTAAATTGTAAGGACGGCGAGCACTTATGCATATGGTCCCAAATCAGTGCCCTGTGTTGTTTGTCCAGATTTTTATTCAAATCCTTACTCCATTTCTCAATATATTTATCTTCATTTTGGAACCATATTATTTTTAGTTGCCCATAAATTCTTGATAGTCTTCCGCTGTTGGCCGTGTATTCAAACAATTTTTTTTCTATCCCCGGGGGTTCCCTACTGTAGTGTTCAACTTCCTCTTTAGCTGTAAAGAAACTTTTCATTTGCATATATTGGAAGAAGTTTTTTTATTTCCTTTGTTTTATCTTTTTTTTTTTTTTTTGCTGCTTGTCCGTTTTGGGAGGGTTTTTTGTGCTGGCTCTGTCGGAGCTTGAGCTCCCTGCAGCTAGCCCTGTTGGCGCATGCGCAGTTCCATCCTTCTCATGTACCTTCTGAGATCTGTCTAATGAAGCCTTGGCTTTCTCCTACACATCATAGGAGAAGGTCAGAGGTCATCATAGGAGAAGGTCTTAAGACTTTCAAGGCTCTTCGTGGCCTTGCTTCTCCTTACTGCCCTCATTCCTCACTACTTTTCCACCACGGATCTACTACTACTTACTACTTATCATTTCTAGAGCGCTACTAGTCATACGCAGCATCACTGTATCTCCACTTTTTCTCTGTTACTGCCCTCACCTGTACCAAAGCCCCCTGCTACCTACACTGTCTTTGCCCCTTCCCCCAGTATACCTGCAACTCTCTCCTTGAACACATACTCTCGCCTCTCTCCCCTTCTGGCTTTTGAATTCCTCTAAAGCCCTAACTGTTCTATCGAGCTTTCTTCCCTAGTGCCTCCCCCTCATAGGTTGCTTACTGATACTTCAGACTGTCATATCCTTCAGGATTCTCCTTCCCCCTTGGAAGTTAGGCCCTTTTCACATGAGACACCCCCACCCATCTTGCAGTTTCGCTGCGTGGAGATGGGTGGAGGCACCCGTGGGAATGCCGCGGCAGACGGGTGGGGGGTGCGTGTGTGCCCATCTCCACCCATCACCCATGCACGGAGCAATAGGCTCCAATGTTGGTTGCTCTGTGGGTGGAGATGGATGGAGGTGGGTGGAGATGGGTGTGCACCCGTGGGAACGGCCCCACACCCATCTCCACCCACCGCGCCACACACCCCACGCACCCACACCCGTAGAAAAAGGGCCTAAGTTAAGTACATTCACAGGGGGGCAGCCTTAAGCAAGGCCAATAGGAGTCATGGCCTGGGCCCCACAATCAGAGCGGTCCCTGCAGGGATGCCAGTTTCTGGTAGCCTCAGGAGCAGCACTCGTAAGACCCTGAGATAGGCAGGGTCCTCTCCCTGTCTATGACTCTCAGTCCTCAGAGTGACCACTTCATTCAGGGCTTTACTACCTCCCCCATTCCCTTCTCTTCTATGGGAGTAGGAGGGAGCAGGGCCAGCAGGAAGAGACCACCCCAGGGGCCAAGAGTCACACACAGAAAGAGCACCACAGCCGCCTCCTCCCCCATACTGGAATTCTGCTACACTGCTGCTGCCTCTAAAAGTCCAACCACCAAGGCCCTAACCACCAGAAGCTCCTCAGGTCAGCAGCAGGGTCCTGGGAGCAGGCCCTCTAGAGGCAGTGGCAGCTGTGGCGGGGGAGGCAGTGGCAGGATGCTGGGGAGGAGGCAGCAGCAGTGGCACTTTTCCTGTGTGCAACTCTCTGCCCCCAGGGCAGCTGCCTCCAGTGGGGCCTGCTCCCCCCTCCCCCCATATGTGAAGTGAGGGGAATGAGGAGGCTGGACCCCACAGGAAGGAGCAACCGTGGGGCGGAAAACAATCTCTCCCACATTCCATGCCTAGAGTAGCCGGGGCCCACCTTCTCTCAGGCTAGCCCTACATGTACACCTGCAACTTCTCAACTTCATGAATATATCCCTGTTTCCCTATGTTCCCCTCTGCCTTGCCTTCCCTACCTTGTCCATCCTAGATTGTAAGCTACTCGGGGTAGGGGTCTGCCTCAACTCATGACTGTTTTGGACCAGGAATATTGCCAGCATTATTTATTTATTATTATTATCTGTGAAGATTTGTCCACAATACCCTGAGCAGGCCTTGGACAGCTCCAGGTGAAAAATGAATGAGTCTCAAGGAAAAGCCATGTTTCCCATAAGACCAAGAGGCTTAAAAAACAGAAGGCAAATTAAGAAACCAAAAACAAAACAAAACATACACTAAACCTAAGCCCTCAAGATCTTTAAGTCAATATCATGGCTTGAGGAGGTTTAAACATTGACAGCTCTCAATATCAAGAGTTCCCATGTGCCACTTTACTAAATATTTGAAGGACAGTTCTCCAAGTTCCAAAAGGCACCATTATAAATAAATAAAACTTTCAAAGCTAGTCACTAGTGAGACAAGATTAAAAGTGAGAGGTCACTCTTTGACAAAACCAGCAGCCTGTTAAGCAGGATAATTAAAACCATGGGCCAAGAACTGAGAGCAGTGAGAGCAATAGCACAGCTATTGCTAAAACAGAGTGAGAATTCAATTTAAATTCAGAGAAGTGAAGGTGCATTATCCTGCTACAAATCATAGTAACTGTGACTATCCTTGGCAGAGGGTCGCAGAGGTACATGTGAAAATAACACAACAGCAGACCAAGCAATTCTTGGAGAAGAAAAGTCTGCTTAAAGATTATTGGTGCAATAAGGAATGTTTGAAAAGCAGTTTTGCTGAGTAACAGAAAGTTTTCACAGGAACGATGAATGGGTCGATGCCTGTGGTGGCTTATCACAGTATCACAGTACAAATGAAACGCTAATTATGGTCATCACCAGCCATCCACCTCACCCCACTACTGGCTGCAGTACCAGTAGAGGCCAAAGCTACCCACCTCACCCCATTGCATTGACAATAAGTACATATGTGTCAGGCCACGCCCATCTCCAAAGATCTGTGAGAAATTTTGAAGGATGACAGTGGTATGTTATAGGCCTAAATTGAAACAACTATTCCAGGGTTTTTTTTAATTTCCAAGAAAATGGAATAGACAAAATAATAATAAATAATTATTTATTATTTATTATTATTATTATTAAGGTTAAATTTCACTTGCACCTCCTGACCTTTCATCTCTGAGCAAAGAGGAGCTTCCTTCCTGAGCAGCCTAAATATCTGGAAGAGAATAAGCCCGAAATCAGTGACTATTCAAGTGGAGGTTCTGTGTCTCTGAATTACCTATCTGACCCACCCAAATGCCCATCTATTATTTATTATTATTATTATTATTATTATTAATAATAATAATAATAATAATAATAATAGTGCATTCACAAAATGGCCACTCGCTAATTTGCACATGCACAATTCAGCTGCCCTTATCCAAAATGTCTGTGACACATTTCCACATGCACAAATCGGCTCCAGAAGTCAATTGGCTTTTTTTTTAAAAAAAAAGTTTGTCCAATTCTGATTGGAATTGGACAAAATATTGATTATTCTGATTTTCATTCAGAATAGGCAAACTGCCCCCATTCCAATCAAAAATTGAAATTTCATCATCTCAGGTAAATCACTTAATCCACAGTGCCTTCCAAGCTGGAAGAACTCCTCCTCAAGGGAGGTACTCAACCAAGGGGCCTTGAGGCATGGAGCAAGATGGGCATTTGGGTGGGTCAGATAGGTAATTCAGAGACACAGAGCCTTCACTTGAATAGTCACTGATTTCGGGCTTATTCTCTTCCAGATATTTAGGCTGCTCAGGAAGGAAGCTCCTCTTTGCTCAGAGATGAAAGGACAGGAGGTGCAAGTGAAATTTAACCTTAGACACCTGATGGAATTTCTGTCCTCCTGTTATTTCCATGAAAAAGTAGGATTTTATGAGATTTTAATTAGTGCTTGATTCTGTTCCTACTTGACTACATAGAAAACAGGATCAGGCCCTAAGAGATCTGTGAAACCCTTTGGCAGCCTTAAATGAAATGAACTACAGGAGTGTGAAACCAGTGCTTTTGTGACTGAACAATGCAGTGTCAATCCCAGCTGATGTCATACTCCACTTTGTGACATCAGACTTGGTTGCTATGGATCTGTTTATGACATTCCAAGGATTCCATGTTAGGAATCCATGTGAGGAGCCACAGGAGCAGATGGACCCCTTAAACAAAGATTATATTTTCATGCAAATATCTCGATTTAGCAACAAAGAATGGAAGGAAAGAATTAAGCATGTATACATTATCAAAATATCAACAGACCTATTCCTAAATAGAATGGTAACAATGACAAGTGGTTTAATCTTTCAAGATTTCATTTATTTTCAGGGTTTTTTTAAAAAAGCACTTACTTCATCAAAGGCGACTATAGTTTACAGGGCATTCATTCAACCCTATCTTGTGCAGACTTTGAAAGAACACATGCACAGCCACAGAGGACAAAAGTGAAACATTATACTAACCATTAATAAAAGGCCAGTAATTAGTTGGAAGTGGGAGGAAAGAGTTACCCCGGAAGGCTAATGTTGTCTGCATACTGTCAGAAATGCTGAAATTAATGAAGGTTAGCATTAAAACTAAATTGACCCAATGTTACTGCTACACAAACAAATCGGATGGGTTCCCGCCTAAACTCACTCACCTCCAGGGTGAGAAATTAATGAGTAAAAGAGAGACTTGCAAAAAAAATTTAAAAGCTTGCTGCCCCACCCCACCCCCCCAAAATAAAAACACCTCACAGCAGAATACAAATTATTCAACATCATTTAGAGTATATGAGCAGGCTTTGCCTCAGAACAAGAGGTTCAAAAACTTGTAAACCAGGATCAAATTTAAAACGCCGTCATGTCCAAATTATTATTATTTTTTACTCAGTTTAACATACTTACCAGACGTTCTGCAAATATTTAGTCTTCCTTGGCACAATCAAAAACAGTCTGAGAATATGGAATGTAAGAATATTTCCATCTGCCTACCCATGGTAGACATTTCAGTCTGTAACCCAACCCAGATCCTACCGGACAGAACCCCTGATCCTGCAGAGACTTTTGCACATGTCTAACGGCACTGCTAGCATGGAAGCATGTGCAGAATCAGTGCCTCAGGCCACGATTCACAAACTCGTTACTCCAGAGTAGCCACACTGAAGCCTGAGTTTGATCACTATTGAGTTTGACTATTGTCATCTTTCCAAATTGCAAACCATGCCCTCAGCAGGCCTGTATCTGGGAGTAGGGGAGTCATTGTGGCACTGCCCTCCCTTGCAATCCCCATCCTTGCAATTCCTTCCAACCTAGAAATAAGATGTGTTCCAGGTTTCCCCCCTCAGCTTCTTAGTATGAAGAAATTGCCCCTATCATGTGATCTGCCCCTTCTGTGCCAATGTCCTATCTACGTGCCTGTCCCTCACCTATTCCCCAGAACATAAAGCACCCAAGAAAACACTGAAGTTCTTTTGAACTTTTCCATGCAAACTTCAAACAGCCATGCCACTCATTTGGTCAACGAGGAATACATTCAGATTCTCATTGGTGGGAAATATAAATGATAACCCATATTTCCTACCTTCTAGTGATGAAAGTTGTTGCTCAGCTTCCAAATACAGCTGAGAAAAGATTGGTCTGGGAACCAAGTTGTTTGATCGGAGAGAGGCCTCAATGGAATTATGCAACACTTCTTCGAAACGGGTTGTCTTGAGCTGCCCAGCATATGAATTTCCCATCTTCTCCAAGAGAGAACGATTTTCAAAAGAGAAAGAGAAACAGTTTCATTTTTCATCAGCAGAGCTAGGAAAGTGCATCAGGCAGGAGGTAAAACACACCATTTCTCATGAGAGAGGAGCAGGACTGCATTGTCTACAGGGCAAAGGAGAAGAAAACTGACAGCAGTCACTAAGCAGACCCCGCTGTTAAATTGCAGGAAGTTATCTAAGTAACAGCTTTCTGTAATTCCACAGAAAGGCAGCAGGTCTGACACCTTTTTGAAGATGTCGCTGGAAACCAGAGGCTAGTAGTAATTGCCTGGTTTAACGAGCTACAAGGTCATTCAGGAGATGCATTTGCAACATTAGCAATCTGATCTGTCATACCACCTTTGTGCTTTCCATGTTTCAAAAGGAGCTTGTGGATTGCACAATTGCACATATGCATATTGACAATTCATTGGCTCAGGGTGCTTTAAATTAATGGCTGGAGTAGCTTAACTGTTCTTTTAAGTCTTCTTCCAGAACAAAAACTGTGTCGCTTTAATTTATATGTATGGGTGAAAAATGGGTGCAAGTTTGCTGGCACATACCCGGCCAGTATGAACAGCTATAGACCCTATATTTTCCCATAAACAAGCACATGTGCTTTTTACAACACTCAAACTGGCTAGCCATTTGATTTGGCATTTAATTAAACCAGGGGTGGGGAACCTTAGGCCCGGGGGCTAAATGTGGCCTGCAGCTTGATTTTACTTGGCCCCTGTTCCAACCCCTATGAACTGAAAGACTGTCTAAGCTCAGGGTAAGGGAACAGAGATGAGGATAGGGGATAGATCCACGGCACACATGACCCTCCTCTTATTGAGCACAAGCACTCCAGGCTCTGACTTCTATGGGTGTTTTCAGACATAACGCTAACCCCAGTTTAACCACACTTGAACATTTCTTATGAAAGTTTCAGGGCTGTACTGGTGCCCTATGCAGGCCAGCAACATGCATAAGAAATGTTCAAGTGTGGTTAAAGTGTGGTTAAACAGGTTAGCGTCATGTCTGAAAACACCCTATGTGAACCTCAAAGCTTGTACTAATTTTCGAAGTGGCACACTGGGAAAGAAAATGTTTCTCACCTGAATTAAAGCCACAGTCTCACCCTTCTGAATATTTTCATAACTTACTTTCCCACAGGGAACAACATGAATTAGCCTAAGTCATCTTTCCTTTTTTACTACAAAGTAGCTCTTACCCTGGGCCCCCACACACCCGTTCCCTTTTCAAGTAACTGTGAATAGAAAGCATAAAATGCTTCCTGTTTGTGGCAGTAATTCCTGAGCAAGGAACAACCCTCTCCCTACACTTGGGAAATGTTCCAGTATCAAAGCACTTTCTAGGGAATCCTGCAGCCAAAAGTAAAATTGCTTTGAATTAACTAAGCCAGCTATTGTGCTCCAGGTCAAGAAACAAGTAAGTGGTGTCTGTCCTGACTGAGCCATGCTAAATTAGCTCTGCTTTAACATGACATTATACAGCCTAGTGTGATATTTCTGTTGAGATCCTTGTAGGTTTTTTCTCCACCATATCAAAACTAGGTAGAACTAGTCAAAAAGCATAAAGCTGCTTTCACAAAAGAAATGGCCATTTCCTAATCTGTTATAAAACAGATTTGTTAAAGTTTCTAGTGATGTTTCAAAAGCTGGCAGGGAGGGGGTGGGGGTGGGGGACAAAGAAATCTAGACAAAAATTTTGGAAGCATAACAAAATCTCTCAACAAGGGTTTGATTTATTCATTTATTTATTTTACAAATTAACCCGCTCTTCCCGCCACAGGCAGCCCAGAGCGGCTAACAACAGTACAAATATAAATATAATATAAATTGATGCATTTGGAAATTAAGGTTTTAATCAGCATTTCATTTTGTTATGGAACTTCAATCTGGAACTAATCAATGCCACATTGCAGCATTTATACATCCACAGAAAGAGGAATCCAACTGATAAGGAAATTATATACAAATGCAGCATATAGAAAACACATTACCAGCCAAACACACACAAAAATACTCCACACACTTTGCCAGAAGAAAACAATGCCTATAGGCAAAGGGCTTACATTTTTGGACAGATTTGCAGACACAGTAAAATCAGAGACGCATCACAACTCCAAGGCTATGTTGGGTGGTTTTGTCTCACAATACTGGGATTTTTTAAAACCTAAACTCATGAGACTGATGATAACATTGTGAGAATTCCAGTTTTCATTTTTAAAGAATTTTTTAATCTTTGTATTTGCAGAAAAAAGTTTGAAGATACAAGTGCAGTGCACACTAAAAGCTCAGAAGCCATGAAGCACATAAAGGGTGTTAATATTTTATTTTTATTTATTTATTTTATATAAAATTTTCATCCCTCCCCTCCTGCTCACAGGGCAGCCCGGGGCAGCGAACAACAGTATAAAACAATAAAACAATTTAAAACAATTAAAAATTCCCAAATATGAAGGGGGGAAAAAAAACCCACCCCACCCATCCTCCCCCCCTCCCCTCCCCCTCGCCAAAGGCCTGGCGGAACAGTGAGGTCTTACATAAACGCCGAAATAACAGGAGAGTGGGGGCAAGAGAGCCTCCTCTGGGAGCAAATTCCACAGCACAGGGGCAGCCACCGAAAAAGATCTAGCATCAGTGGCCACCCACCTTGCCCAGGGAACCTCCAAAAAGGCTCCCATGGATGATCTCAAGGGTCGCACGGGCACATGGGGAGTGAGGCGGTCCCGCAGATAAGCAGGACCCAGACTGTGAAGGGCTTTAAAGGTTAAAACCAGCACCTTGAACCTGGCCCGGTGCTTTATAGGCAGCCAGTGCAGAGCCCGGAGCACTGGTGTCATATGCTCCCTGCGGCCCGCCCCCATAAGGAGACAGGCTGCAGCATTCTGCACCAGCTGCAGCCTCCGGACCAGCTTCTTGGGCAGCCCCACGTGGATCGCGTTGCAATAATTCAGACTCGAGGTGATGAAGGCATGGATGACAGTGGCGAGGTCGGAGTCTGAAAGATACAGCCGAAGCTGCCAGACAAGATGTAACTGCCAAAATGCACTTCCTGCAATAGCTACAACC
>QEPC01004950.1:492386-503918 GCA_003113815.1 Sphenodon punctatus
GCTCCCCTAACCGCCTTCGTCCCTTCTCCCTTGCTGCCCCGCACACCTGGAACTCCCTCCCTGCCCTCCTCCACCTTGCCCCCACCCTCCACACCTTGAAGTCCCTCCTCAAAACCCACCTCTTCCACTCTGCCCTTCCTAACTCCTGCTAATCATCCCCACCCAGGATTATCCCCCACCTGTTTATCTGCAAACTCCCAATGTACTGTAACCAAGCCAAGAACGTGTACCTGAGTTCCCGCATCCTCATGAATGTTGCATCCCTTGTCTCTCCCTCTGTTTCCCCTTCCCTGTCTCCCCTCCCTCTGTCTTTAGATTGTAAGCTCTCAGGCAGGGACTGTGTCTATCTTATTCTCTGTAAAGCGCCAGGTACATCACTGGCGTTAAATAAATAATAAATAAAATAAAATAAAATAATAAATAATAATAATAATAATAATGTATGACCCCGGCCTCTCTCCACCATGGAATTGTGGTCGCTCACCCAATGCTCTAGGCTGATGTCCATGACTCCATGGAACTGAACACCTGCACGCACCCCAACAGGGTGTGGGCACCCAGTTCCTCTGCACCCAACACATACGATGCTGCCATGGGGCAACGCATTGCTCCGCATTTGCCTGCATGGCGGACTCCACATTCCCTGGGTTGGCGCTGTGCAGAGCAACCCCTGGGTGAACATCTGGTGGTCACATGATACACAATCAGGTGGATGTGGGGCTAATGGGAGCAAATGTGGAGCAACGTCTCGTTTGTTAACACCCAAAAAGAATTTAGAGAGAGTGTGATTTAGTGATGGACATTACAGACTCGGATTATTAATAACAATAATAATAATCTTTACTTTTATATAGCGCCCCCCCCCCCCCAACAGGACTCGGAGCACTTTACTTATAACAATTTAACACAGCTGGAGTAAATGGAGGGAGATGATGATGGTCAGCTGTAACAGGAGGATATCAGCTGACCATTGAGAAGAATAAAAAGCCCACATCTCAGTGAATGAAGAAGGATCACCAGGGAAACTTGGAGCGAGAGCTAGAAACACAGAAAGGTGTATGCAGGTTGAGGAAGGAGCTGGCAGGGGATGCTTGGAGTAAGGGATTGAAAGTCTTGATTTGCACTAGAGGGATTTTAAGTAGTTTTATTCCTGGCTGTTGTTACTGTGAGTCCACCTTCAGGCTGGAGGCCTCAGTAAGGCTCTGTAATAAACAGGTGTATTAGAGACCTGTGGAATAAATTGTGACTAATGGAGAACTGTAGACAATGTAAGGTTGCTGTGGTGGGTCCAAATATAGGCAATAGAGACAAAGTAGTACAGTAATAACTTTTAGTGGACCAACTACCATTTTTCTTATGTTTATTTACTTAGCTAAAAGGCCATCATAAAATACACGACCACAAATACAGTTAAAAACAAAATTCATACCAAACAGATAGCATGTAATATTTGTCTATAAAAAGACCAAACAACAATTTATCACGATCCAATAAATTGATCTGTTACATTTTATCATAAACCCTGCCCGAATTTGTCCATTTTAATTTTCATCACAAGAGATTGGAATTTAGCTACATTAATTGAGATGTTTGGAACCTGGTCCCTTAAAAGACAAACCTTGATCTGAGCTGGTTTCACATCTACCATCCTAACTAAAGGGTCAATATATATCTGTCTCCAGAGTGAATAAACAGGATAGACCATTAGTATGTGTGCCACTGTCTCCAAATACTCTTTCTTTTTGATCATTACCACTACAGAATTGGCATAACCTTTCACTTCGGGGAATTCCTTTCAGACGACCCTCAGTGAAGGCAGAAGGAAAAACATTAAATCTTGCGAGTGCTAAAGCAACTCTAGTTTGCCCCATACTGGGATTAATCAAATAGGGGGCCTCCTCTGGGGGAGGGTCCGCAAATCCAAATACCACTGCAAAACTCTCTGACTTCCTACAAGTTCCCTGACTGTTTGCGCTTCCTGATCTTTTATCCTACTTCAAATTTCCATCCAAGTTCTAGGAACTGGCCAAACTAAAATATAGGTAGTAGAGAATCCCAAAGAATGAAGAATTTCCACAACCTTGACTGGCCAATTTCCCACTGCTATATGAATAACCAGTCCAGCTAAGGAGTCAGTACCAGTTAGATGTAACTGCAGCCAAAAATTTTAAATAGCTAAATTAGCCAGAACGGTAACACAACTTATACCTACCTCCACCCTTAACAAAATTGTCGGGGTACATCTGGGAACTTGTAAAATAGCCCAAAGCATTTTATTTTGCTCAACCTCAAGTCCATTTAACATAGAAACACTCCACGCTTGTGCTCCGTATAACAGCTGGGGTAACAATTTGGCTTTCAGTAGTCTCAGTGCTGGGCCAAACAGTTTTCCCCCTTTAGTCCAGTAAAAGACAATGATACCTTGACTTGTGGCCCTTGCCGTTTCCCAGGCCGCTAAGAAGTGCGCACACCATGAGGAAGCAGCGGAAACTATGACTCCTAAATATTTATACTGTCGGACCTGTTCAATGATGTGAGTCTCCATGGTCCATTTATGGTGGACAGCTACTTTACTTACCACCAATACCTTAGTCTTGGTGTGATTAATTTTTAATAATTCCTTTCCGCAATAAGCACTAAAGGCTGCCATTAACCTCCTTAGACCAATCTGTGTTCGCGCTATAAGCGCCGTGTCATCTGCATATAGCAAGGCTGAGAATTCCTGATTACCTAGCGCCACCGGATGATAATCGGGCTTGCTAGTGCCTCCTTCATATCATTAAGATATAAGCAGAATAGTAAAGGCGCCAGTATACATCCCTGTCTGACACCCCTTACAACCCCAACAGGCTGCGTACAGCTGCCCTGTCTATTCACTCTGACTCGAAGGGATGTTTGGATATGGATTGCCTGAATTAAGTGAAGCAATCGCAAATCAATCTGATAATTTACCAGTTTCAGCCACAGCTTCTTCCTGTTCACCGTATCAAAAGCAGTCTTCAGATCAATTAAACAAATATACAAATGCGATCTGGGGCTCAACTGCACATATTTAGCTATGAGCTTGGCTACAGAGCATAGTAGTTCCCATATTCAAAAAAGGGGATCCCAAGGAGCCGGCCAATTATCGCCCAATTAGTCTATTAAGTATAGTTGGAAAATTATACGCAAAATATTTACTAAACAGACTACAAATCTGGGTTAATTCAAGGAAGCTTATTGGTATAGAACAGGCAGGATTCAAAAAAAGGAGTTTCTACCATCGACCATATTTTTGTGTTGGACCAACTACCATTAGCGGAATCTGTAATGGAGACTCATGAGGCCGCTTTTTGAGGTATTTAGTTCGCTGTTTTAAAAGAACATGCAACTGGCTTTAACGCATGGAACATCTTGTCTAATCAGCGCCCGCGGTATTTTTAAAAAGTCACATTAGTGGATTGCGCGAGTGCACCCCACTCGTCTAAAAGCGGCCTCATGAGTCTCCAATAGAGATTCCACCAATGGTGGTTGTCCAATAAAAGATATCACTGTACTACTTTGTCTCTATTGCCTATATTTGGGTCCACCACGGCAACCTTACATTGTCTACAGTTCTCCATTAATCAGTCTGGGCTATGGCACAGCTATGGAATAAAACCACTTCAAATCCCTCTAGTGCAAATCAAGACTTTCAATCCTACTCCAAGCATCCCCGGCGAGCTCCAACATCGAGGTATTTAGTTGGCTGTTTTAAAAGAACACACAACTTTAGCCAGCTTTAATGCATGAAACTTCTCGTCTAATCGCTGCCCATGGTATTTTTAAAAGTCACGTGAGCGGATTGCATGAGTGCACCCCACTCGTCTAAAAGCAGCCTCAGACAGCTACAATTGGTAGTTGTCTCTAATGGAGAACTGTGAGATTGGTGCCTGTTTTGTGGGGGGACTGATACTGTGAGAGGCATTGAGTGAATCTGTACCGGAATTCTCACCCAGAATTCAGTCCCAAATCTCAGCCTGCCTGTCTGACAATGCCGCCTGGATGTCTCACCGCCACCTTAAACTTAACATGGTCAAGACAGAAGTTCTTATCTTTCCTTCTAAACCCACTTCTCCCCTCCCATCTCTCTCCATCTCTGTAGAGAACACTGTCATCCTCCCAGTTCCCTCAGCCCACAACCTTGGGGTCATCTTTGACTCTCCTCTCTCCTTCTCCACTCACATCCAAAACACTGCCAAAACTTGTGGTTTCTTTCTCTATAATATTGCCAAAATCCGTCCCTTCCTGTCTGAACACACCACTAAAACTCTAATCCATTCTCTCATCACATCCCACTTAGACTACTGCAACTTGCTTCTCACAGGTCTCCCACTGAGCCACTTATCTGCACTACAGTCTATTCAAAATTCATCATCATCATCACCACATTTGATTTATATCCCGCACTCTCCCAACCTAAGTCGGCTCGAGGCGGCTCACAATAGGATCAGATAACAATTCCTGGGTTTACATTCCACACAGGGAACCCAACACAATTATTAATTAATTATTAATTATTATTATTATTATTATTATAAGCTTTTATATAGTACCAACGATGTACCTGGAGCTTTACAGAGAATAAGATAGACACGGTCCCTGCTCGAGAGCTTACAATCTAAAGACGGGTTGGGTTTTTTGGGTAGGGGGAACAGAGGGAGAGACAAGGGATGCAACATTCATGGGGATGCAAGAACTCAGGTACACGTTCTTGGCTTGGTTACAGTACATTGAGAGTTTGCAGATAACAGGTAGGGGATAATCCTGGGTGAGGATGATTATCAGGAGTTAGGAAGGACAGAGCGGAAGAGGTGGGTTTTGAGGAGGGACTTGAAGGTACGAAGGGAGGGCACAAGGCAGATGTGGGCAGGGAGGGAGTTCCAGGCATGCGGGGCAGCAAGGGAGAAGGGACAAAGGTGGTTGGGGGAGCAGGGGAGGCGTGGGAGTGTGAGGGAGGAGATGGAAGAGGAGCGGAGTGCTCGAACAGGGGTTCGGAGGGAGATCAGGGCAGAGAGGTAGGGGGGAGCGAGGTTGTGAAGGGCTTTGTAGGTGAAGACAAGGAGCTTGTGCAGAATACGCTCAGGAAGGAGGAGCCAGTGGAGAGAGGAGAGGCTGCACATGGTCAAAGCGACAGGCTAGGTGGATGATCCTGGCAGCAGAGTTTTGAACAGAGATGAGGGAAGAAAGGTGAGAGCGTGGAAGGCCAGAGAGAAGGAGGTTACAACAGTCGAGGCGTGAGATGACTAGGGCATGGATGGGAGTTTTGGCAGAGGAGACAGACAGAAAAGGGTGAATCTTAGCAATGTTGTGGAGGGAGAAGTGGCAGGATTTGACCACAGAGTCAATGTAGGGTTTGAAGGTAACGTGCAAGTCAAAGATGAAGCCCAAGCTACGGGCTTGGGGGACAGGGAGGATGGAGACCCCGTCAATAGCAATTGACAGGGAAGAGGGAGAGGAAGGATTGGGAGGGAAGATAAGTTCAGTTTTCGCCATGTTCAGTTTGAGTTGGCGTTGAGACATCAAGACGGATATATGAGAGAGATAGTTGGTGAGATGAGCTTGAACAGAGGGGGAGAGGGAAGGAATGGAGAGACAGAGTTGAGTGTCGTCAGCGTATAGGTGGTATTGGAAACCGTGGGAGGCAATGAGTTTGCCTAGGGATTGGGTGTAGATAGAGAAGAAGAGAGAGCCAAGGACGGAGCCTTGGGGAACCCCGACCGAGAGGGGTAGGGAGGAGTAGGGGGAGGAGTTAGGAAGAGATACATTGCATGCCGTTATGACCATGTGATCCCTCTCAAGTTTCTACTGACTCCCTATCTGCATCTGCATACAGTTCAAGCTTCTACTCACCTACAAGTGTCTTCACGTTGCAGCTTCTCAGTGCCCCGCCTCTTAGCTCTTCCCACACTGCTACTTGTGACCTCTGTTCATTGGGCAAAATGCTCTTATCTGTGCCCTTCTCCTCCATCGCCAACTTCCAACTCCACGCTTTCCACCTTGCTGCACTGTACGTCTGGAACAAACGTTCTTAGGTGCGTCAGGCCGCCTGTCTGTCCATATTCAAGTCCTGCCTAAAGACCCACTTCTTTGAGATTGCTTTTAAATCATGAATCCAGGCCCTATCCATATCATAGCCTTGTGGAATTCAACCATTTTAACTGAAATAAATAAATTTACAGAATACCTGCATCCTGTAGTCCATTATTCATAGGAAGACTCTTATTTGTAGTTGTCTATGTCTTTGTATCTTGATTAGATTGTAAGCTCCATGGAGCAGGGACTGTCTTTATGTTATGTATATCTGTACAGCGCTGCATAGGACTAGTAATGCTATAGAAATGATAAGTAGTAGTAGTAATTCCTTACACACATTTTACAGAAACACTTGATCACTTTGTTCTAATGCCAACCTCCTTCACCAGTATTTTCTCCTATTAGATTGTCAACACCACCAGACAGAGACCTGTCTTCACATTTACTACATGAAGAACACTGTTAGTGGTGCCATGTAACTCATTGCAACAATCCCACAACACTAACTAATTTCACGAAGAACTGAAATGCTTTAATGGGCAAACGGCACTCAGACTATTTCAGTCCCAACCTTCAGAAAAGTACATCCCATCACCCATTTTTCAATGGGGAGGATTTAATTAAAATTGAAAACTGTAAAGTCCATACACTTCAATGATGTCTGCATCAAATGTTATAGGGTGGAGGATAGCAGGTCTTCTTGACTGTCATTCATTCATTCATCATTTTATTCAGCCATTAAAATTCTGCAATTAATTATTAATCATTAATTCTGCAATTAATTATATTAGCCATTTAAAGTACAAGAAATCTAGTTTTTAAAAAAACAACATAACACACAACAAAAGTCAATCAGACCACATCGAGGTTGGTCAGCCACTAAAGCAAGAGACAGTGCCTTGAACAAAGCAGCTAAGGAGGACGGTATCAAGGGATCTGACAGACAGTGTTGCTTGGCAGACATAAAGATGACTGGTACAGGAAACAAGAAAGAAGCCAACCATTTTTCGCCTCCTCCCCCAATAAAGAAGTTTAAGTCACTCTCCAAAGAGACTAGCACTGAGCCATCCAAAAAGTTACAGCCAGAATTCTTAAGAAAGAAATAGTTTGTGACTTGCAAAGATGAAGAGGGATGCTCTGGCTTGGGGGGATCAGTGTTTCTTTGTTTTACTGAGTTCCCGGGCCCGGTTTTAATACTTTGAATTGTATTTTGGTATGTTTTAAATTGTTTTAAGATATATTTTATATGTACTATTTTATTGTTGTAAGCCGCCCCGAGCTGTTTTTAGGAGGGGCGGGGTAAAAATCTAGTAAATAAATAAATAAATTCCTGCTAACCAAGGAACTCAAGTTGCTAGCTGATATGGGTTTCCTTCTGAAGTAGTTCAAATGATATCTTTTATTGGACCAACACTGTAGGTAAGAATAGGCAAGTTTGGAGGCTGTGCAGGACCCTTCCTCAGGTAATGCTACATGCCTGAGGAAGGGTCCCGTGCAGCCTGAAAGCTTGCATATTCTCACCAACGGAAGTTGGCCCAATAAAAGATATAATTTGAACTACTTAGTTTCCATATCTTACATTTGGGACCAAACGGCAACCACACTCTCTTTCTGTAGATGCCATGAAGGGACCTTTCTGTCAGGATCTGCTCTCCAGCTGACCCCCCTCTCCAATAGCAAACCCAGCCTGACACACACAGCTGAGCTTTGTAGGCTTCCTAGCCCTGCCTCACCTCCTGGATTAGCCCTGTAGAGGAGCGGCAGAGAATGGCTGTTAGCAGTCCCTATGGAGGAGTGGCAAAGAATGGCTGCTGCAGGCTGGACAATGTGTCTGTTGTTGATAGTTCATTAACTCTGAGCCTGTTACTCTGTGGATGCTTCTGCTCTGTCTCCCTGCCTTCCCAGGACCCAGCTCTTCTGTGTCAATTGGTCCCCTCTTCACCTGGAACACTGCCAGCTGCATCTGCACACACACACACACACACACACACACCTTGTCCTCACTCTGTCTATGGCTGCACTCCTCCAGCCTCCCTGCACACTTGCCTACTTGCTTGACCCTCATCCTAAGCTCCCATTCCTCATGCCCACCTGGATTGACCTTCAGCTTCAGACTCATTGCCTGAATACAACCCTTCCATTTGGACTGCTTCCTGGAATGGTTACTTATACAGATTGACTCCTGGGTTTTAGATGGACCTGGGGGTAGTCACTCCCAGGGTCTTCTCCCGGGGGGTGGGGGTGGGCAAGACGGGTTTACACAGAGGCAGGCACCATGGCCTATCATCTACCTGTGCACACCCCCTCCCGTGCACCATAGAGCTGTGGGTGAATCAGCAGCCACTCTATGTTGCCACCAACAGCTCTATGGTGATTGCCAGGGCAGCTAATGGCTGGGAGTGGAGCTGCAGCAGCCATCTGCCCATTAGATAGACCGCTGCTCCATTCCTGGCTACCGGTGCTCTGGATTTGGGCACATAACCCAAAGTAATGGAAGCAACATACCCACACCAAAGCAGGAAATGAAGAATGTATTCTATCTGCTTAGTTCTGAATGACGTAAATAGCCTAAATTAATCAAATCTGGAATTTGGAAAGTATTCATTTCAGCTCTAAAAGTAACCAAAAAAGGAGGGTCATGAAAGAAACAAAAAACAGACAAAAAATAGCGAAGATAAAATGGGAAAGAGGAGATGACAAGGCCCAAAATTTTCACAGCAAGGGTCATGCGTCACTGGAACAACCCACTGATTAATTTGGTGCATTCTTCATCATTTGTCAGATTGGATACCTGACTTCCAAGCAGAAGTTCTAGTCTTGATGCAGAAATTATTGTGCGAAACTCCATGGCTTTGGTTATGTAGGAAGAGGTCAGATCACATGACAATATGTTGCAGAGTAATAACTGATTCACAATCAGTAAGGACAAATGTGTTGCAGAGTAATAACTGATTCGCAATCAGTAAGGACAAATGCAGCTGAAGGTTTAAAACAGAACTTTACTTAAGCTTTCTCAGGCACAGATTCTTAGTTGCATCTAACTAGTAAGAAGACAAAATGGAGACTGAGACAAAGAGAGAGAAGGGAAGAAGGAGTGGTTACACAAAGGAATTCAGCTGTAAAACCCCATCTCCCTTCCATGTACACGTAAACTTAGCAGCGCCATCTGGTGGCGCTATAGTCAATTACTGTTCTTAATACAGCAGTCATTCACTTATGGATGTTGCATATACCAACACCCCTTCTCAACAGACATAAGTTAACCAACTATGCCCATTCTACTTAGTAGCTTTCGGTGGCGCTCTCCTGTTAAAGGTTTTGTGAGAGCATCTGCTACCGTGTCTTCTGTAGTTGCCTTTGTCCATTTGTTGTGTTCCCCTTCTGACGTTTGTAAGACGTCTTCCCATGTTGATGGCTCAGATAGTCTGTTGGTACTTGCTCTGTAGGACAGGCGGGTGGGTGGTTTGCCTTTTCCCTAGTAGATCTTCTGATTTCAACATCTTCAGGTGATTGGGTTTGTTCCTGCGTCTCAGTTGAGCTTCTGCTGATTTCAACTATTTGTTCAGGACGCTCTTCTCCTTCTGATTCAGGATATGCTTCTTCTCCTGATTCTTGTAAGGACATTACATTGTTGCTTGGGTTTTCTTCGAAAGTCACGCTGTTGCTGATAGTTACTTTGTCTGTATGTGGGCTGAGGATTCTGTATCCTTTGGAGTGTTCGCGGTATCCAACAAGAATCCCTTCCACAGCTTGGTTTTGTAGTTTGGTGTGTTTCTCTTCCGGAATGTACACGTATGCCTTGCATCCAAACACTTTGATGTGTCCCACACTACGTTTCTCTCCATACCAGAGTTCATTTGCTGTTCTTGAGTAGAGTCGGTTCTGTAGATATGTCGCCGTAACTACTGCCTCACCCCAATATTTTTCTGGCAGTCCAAAGTCAGTCAACATACACCTGATCATTTCTGTTAAGGTTCTGTTCTTTCTTTCAGCTACCCCATTTTGCTCGGGTGTGTATGGTATCGTCTTCTGGAGCTCTATCTCGTGGGCTCTCAGGAAGTCTTCAACTCTCTTTCCTGTGTATTCACCTCCATTGTCGGTTTGGAGTGCGGGCGGCTTGCGTTGGAATCCGTTGCTTGTCATAGTTCTGTAGTCCCTTAGTTTTTCCAGTACTTCATCCTTATGCTTCATGAGATATGTGACTGAGTATCTTGAATAGTCATCTATGAAGGTCGCTATGTATATGTTCCTTCTAGGTGTGGGTACTTTCATGGGGCCGCACACATCACTGTGTACGAGGTCGAGTGGCTTGGAGGTTCTTGTCTGGCTTACCTTGGGGAGCGTTGCTCTGGTGGCTTTAGCTTTGATACAGCATTCACATCTCATGGTCAAGAGACATGCTGTTACTATCAGGTCTTTTCTCAGCTGCTGTCTTTGCAGTTCCTTTATACTTTCTGGGTGCCTGTGACCCAGACGTCGATGCCACAGATGAATGCAGTCCTTGTGTTGCTCATGTGCAATGAGTTTTGCTTTTTCCTTGGTTGCACTCAAATGATACAGGTGCTCATCTGCATAGGCTCTGGCTAGGACCCTTGTCCCCTTCTGGACTGTGCATTCATTACCCCGGAACTTAACAAGGAGCCCTTTCTCTGTTAGGCGTTTAACTGATAGGAGTCCTCCCTCTAAGCCAGGTACATACAGCACATCCTTTATTGTTATTTTTATTGTGCCTCTTTGTGACTTGTTGCAACTTAGAATTCCTTTGCCAATACCTTCTGCAGTGATGCTGCTTCCATCAGTGAGGTATCTCTCTTCTTTGTTGCTTGGGTCCAGTACCGTGAAAAAGCTCTTGTTGCTGGTCATGTGTCTCGTAGCTCCAGAGTCAACACACTAGTCCTGTGATGAGTTGGTCTGTGTTGCTCTAAAACATCCACTCCACTGTTCTGTGGTTGTGTCACTGGTTGTGGCCTTGGCTCTTTGCTTAGGCACTTATGGAGTTCACTTTTGTTGTTCTGCCTTCCATATGGAGTAGTCTTTCTTTAGGTGTCCTTCTTTCTTGCACCGAAAACATGCTCTTGTTTCCTTCTTGTGCAATCTATTGTCTGCAATTCTCAGGGCAGTTTCCTTATCCTGGTCCTGATTATTTTGCGTGATTTCTTTCCTGCGCTGGAATTCATCCATGAGTCTTCCTTTTACAAATTCCAGAGTTAGATCTGCCCTTGTCTCTAGGACATTTATGAGGGCGCTGTATGATTCAAGCAGGCTGCAGAAAAGTAAGGCCGCCACGTGGTTGTTTTTTATCTCTTCACCTATGCCTCGCAGTTCTGCTACCACTTCCAGCATTGAATTTATGTGATCCTGCATCTCCTTCCCTTTACCAAGTCTCATCTGGTACAGTTTCCTTAGGAGAAGCAGCTTACTGTTCAAGCTGGTCCTTTCATGCAGCTTCTGCAGTGCATTCCACATGCCCTTTGCTGT
>QEPC01004950.1:509244-519969 GCA_003113815.1 Sphenodon punctatus
GTCCCCCCTTCCACCCGCGCAGCCTGGGAGGGGGAGGGGGAAGGAATTCATTGATTTCAATGGGGACACAGCGCCCCATTGAAATCAATGAAATAAAACCGGTACCGGCATACCGGATTTAATCCGGGAATCCGGTTTTTAGAGAACCGGTAACCGGTAAATCTGGTAGCCGGTAATGGGCCCGGGGTCCCACCTCTAGTAACCACTCCTTCTTCCCTTCTCTCTCTTTGTCTCAGTCTCCATTTTGTCTTCTTACTAGTTAGATGTAACTAAGGATCTGTGCCTAAGAAAGCTTAAGTAAAGTTCTGTTTTTAAACCTTCAGCTGCATTTGTCCTTACTGATTGCGAATCAGTTATTACTCTGCAACAGTCATGTCCATAAGGGACAGGAGAGTATCTTTGCCCTGCCCCTTTCTGACGTGGCATCATCACACCCATGGAGAATCATGATATCACAGTGCTCCACAGGGAGGCAGGGGTATTTTGACCAAGATTGAAATGGGATGAACCAAGTCCAGAGTCCAGCTGCATCAGGCTCTGGCCCCAGTTCTATGTGGTCAGACTAGGGTCAGAATTTCTGGCTCAAGGGCTCTAGGCTTATACAGTCATTTGGGGGTGGGGTTTCCTTAATAAATTCTGATTCCACAGACCAATTTCAGCCAAATTTACTAGAAGGCTACAAGGTAAGTAGAAATTCCAAATTTTGTAACAATACATCTACTTAGAGATAGATCCCTGTAAAGGTTCAAAATTCAGGACAGGACCTGGGATGAAATGGCTAGTACATTTGCTATCTGCGAGTAATCTCCTAAATTTTGGGTAATCTGTTGTGCGCCCGATTGGTAATGAAGTACCAAGTTGGGCACTCAATTAGCCAAACTCCTGGATATTACCATTATTAAGTTACCAGTTTTTCATTTTACTGATCAATTTCAATAATGGAAAACCAGTTAATCAGTATGGGAAGTCAGTCATATTTATTTTATATTTATTTATTTTAAGCATTTTTGAGTTGCCTCCCATGCCTACGGCACCTTGGGGTGACATACAACTTCATAAAACATTACATAAAAATATTTTTAAAACAACACAATAATTTAAAACCAAAACAGGGTTGGAAAACAAAATTAATAAAAATATAAATAAAAGGTAGGGGAGAGCCAAAAGCCTAACCCACCCTTCCCCCATCCTCCCCAAAGGCCTGAGTGAACAGCCAGGTTTTACAAGCCCACTGGAATGTCAAAAGGCTTGGAGCCAGGTGAGCTTCCTCCGGGAGGGAATTCCAAAGACGTGGCCTGGCCACCGAGAATGCCCTCTCCATTGTGGCTCCCCGCTTAACACGGGGGACCTCCAAGAAGGCACCCCTGGCAGACCGAAGGAGTCGCTCTGGGGCATGGAGGGTGAGGCAGTCCCTGAGGTAGGAGGGGCCCAGACCCTGAAGGACCTTATAGATCAACACCAATACCTTGAACCTGGCTCGGCACGCTATTGGTAGCCAATGCAGAGTCCGGAGCACAGGTGTTATATGCTCCCGAAGACCCGACCCCGTCAGGAGCCAGGCCGCCGCATCCTGCACTAGCTGCAGCCTCCGGACCAGGAACAAGGGCAGCCCCACGTAGAGCGCATTACAGTAGTCCAGCCTCAAGGTGACGAAGGCATGGATGAGGGAGGCCAGGTCCAGCCTGGAGACATATGGACGCAGCCTCCGCACTAGATTCAACTGGCGGAAGGCGGTCTTCACCACCCCCTCCACCTGTTGATCCAGGCAGAGATCTGAGTCCAACACCACCCCCAGACTCTGAGCCTGCTGAGCTATAGGAGGACGAACCCCCCCCCAATCAGGGGGGTCAACACCTCCCTCACCCTCCCCACCTTCATCACCTCCATCTTATCGGGGTTGAGCTTCAGTCTGCTCTGTCACATCCACTCAGCCACGGCCTCCAGACACTGGGATAGCAACGAGACAGCAGGGTCTGGGTCAGCTGAAAAAGAGAGGTACAGCTGAGTATCATCAGCATATTCATGTGGTAATCAGTATGGGAGGCTAGTAAATTGGTATGGAGGGTCAGTAAATCAGTACATCAGGTAGCCCATTGAGCACTAACTGGGAACTGATAGGTACCCAATGTTCCCAGGTGAAATCGGGTTCTTTACCCATTTTTGAGAGTACTTGTTTCAGCTCCAGTCCAGTCCTAATGTAGCCATCCCACCTTTTCATCTGACCCAGGTCCTGCAGTCTCGGTGCTTACCAGGCGCGGTGCTACCCCTAGGGCAGATGAGGTAATGCCGCTCCTGACCCCCCACTCGCCCAGTACAGTACCCCTTCCTTAAAATCCTGTCCCAGGTACTGGCTGTATGTTCAGAGGCCGGCACGGCTGTTTCAAGCCGCTCTGGTGCTCTGAAGGTTCTGTTTAGAGTATACTGGAACAGGGTGGAGAACTGCACATGCGCGAGCGAGCTCCTAGGCTCTGCGCATGTGCAAACTNGTCCCCCCTTCCACCCGCGCAGCCTGGGAGGGGGAGGGGGAAGGAATTCATTGATTTCAATGGGGACACAGCGCCCCATTGAAATCAATGAAATAAAACCGGTACCGGCATACCGGATTTAATCCGGGAATCCGGTTTTTAGAGAACCGGTAACCGGTAAATCTGGTAGCCGGTAATGGGCCCGGGGTCCCACCTCTAGTAACCACTCCTTCTTCCCTTCTCTCTCTTTGTCTCAGTCTCCATTTTGTCTTCTTACTAGTTAGATGTAACTAAGGATCTGTGCCTAAGAAAGCTTAAGTAAAGTTCTGTTTTTAAACCTTCAGCTGCATTTGTCCTTACTGATTGCGAATCAGTTATTACTCTGCAACAGTCATGTCCATAAGGGACAGGAGAGTATCTTTGCCCTGCCCCTTTCTGACGTGGCATCATCACACCCATGGAGAATCATGATATCACAGTGCTCCACAGGGAGGCAGGGGTATTTTGACCAAGATTGAAATGGGATGAACCAAGTCCAGAGTCCAGCTGCATCAGGCTCTGGCCCCAGTTCTATGTGGTCAGACTAGGGTCAGAATTTCTGGCTCAAGGGCTCTAGGCTTATACAGTCATTTGGGGGTGGGGTTTCCTTAATAAATTCTGATTCCACAGACCAATTTCAGCCAAATTTACTAGAAGGCTACAAGGTAAGTAGAAATTCCAAATTTTGTAACAATACATCTACTTAGAGATAGATCCCTGTAAAGGTTCAAAATTCAGGACAGGACCTGGGATGAAATGGCTAGTACATTTGCTATCTGCGAGTAATCTCCTAAATTTTGGGTAATCTGTTGGGCGCCCGATTGGTAATGAAGTACCAAGTTGGGCACTCAATTAGCCAAACTCCTGGATATTACCATTATTAAGTTACCAGTTTTTCATTTTACTGATCAATTTCAATAATGGAAAACCAGTTAATCAGTATGGGAAGTCAGTCATATTTATTTTATATTTATTTATTTTAAGCATTTTTGAGTTGCCTCCCATGCCTACGGCACCTTGGGGTGACATACAACTTCATAAAACATTACATAAAAATATTTTTAAAACAACACAATAATTTAAAACCAAAACAGGGTTGGAAAACAAAATTAATAAAAATATAAATAAAAGGTAGGGGAGAGCCAAAAGCCTAACCCACCCTTCCCCCATCCTCCCCAAAGGCCTGAGTGAACAGCCAGGTTTTACAAGCCCACTGGAATGTCAAAAGGCTTGGAGCCAGGTGAGCTTCCTCCGGGAGGGAATTCCAAAGACGTGGCCTGGCCACCGAGAATGCCCTCTCCATTGTGGCTCCCCGCTTAACACGGGGGACCTCCAAGAAGGCACCCCTGGCAGACCGAAGGAGTCGCTCTGGGGCATGGAGGGTGAGGCAGTCCCTGAGGTAGGAGGGGCCCAGACCCTGAAGGACCTTATAGATCAACACCAATACCTTGAACCTGGCTCGGCACGCTATTGGTAGCCAATGCAGAGTCCGGAGCACAGGTGTTATATGCTCCCGAAGACCCGACCCCGTCAGGAGCCAGGCCGCCGCATCCTGCACTAGCTGCAGCCTCCGGACCAGGAACAAGGGCAGCCCCACGTAGAGCGCATTACAGTAGTCCAGCCTCAAGGTGACGAAGGCATGGATGAGGGAGGCCAGGTCCAGCCTGGAGACATATGGACGCAGCCTCCGCACTAGATTCAACTGGCGGAAGGCGGTCTTCACCACCCCCTCCACCTGTTGATCCAGGCAGAGATCTGAGTCCAACACCACCCCCAGACTCTGAGCCTGCTGAGCTATAGGAGGACGAACCCCCCCCCAATCAGGGGGGTCAACACCTCCCTCACCCTCCCCACCTTCATCACCTCCATCTTATCGGGGTTGAGCTTCAGTCTGCTCTGTCACATCCACTCAGCCACGGCCTCCAGACACTGGGATAGCAACGAGACAGCAGGGTCTGGGTCAGCTGAAAAAGAGAGGTACAGCTGAGTATCATCAGCATATTCATGTGGTAATCAGTATGGGAGGCTAGTAAATTGGTATGGAGGGTCAGTAAATCAGTACATCAGGTAGCCCATTGAGCACTAACTGGGAACTGATAGGTACCCAATGTTCCCAGGTGAAATCGGGTTCTTTACCCATTTTTGAGAGTACTTGTTTCAGCTCCAGTCCAGTCCTAATGTAGCCATCCCACCTTTTCATCTGACCCAGGTCCTGCAGTCTCGGTGCTTACCAGGCGCGGTGCTACCCCTAGGGCAGATGAGGTAATGCCGCTCCTGACCCCCCACTCGCCCAGTACAGTACCCCTTCCTTAAAATCCTGTCCCAGGTACTGGCTGTATGTTCAGAGGCCGGCACGGCTGTTTCAAGCCGCTCTGGTGCTCTGAAGGTTCTGTTTAGAGTATACTGGAACAGGGTGGAGAACTGCACATGCGCGAGCGAGCTCCTAGGCTCTGCGCATGTGCAAACTATGGGGGGGGGGTCATTTGCAGGTCAGGGCTTGCTAGGGAGCCTGCCTGTGAGGGGACTTGGAGAGCAAGAGTCTCTCATTGAAGGAGGAGTCACGAGAGTGCAGACCTGTAAGGGTCAAAACTTGGCAGAACGCGCTTTGGGCGGATAGGGAGTGCCGTCCACCACATGTTCATAGGCAAGAGCAACGCGTTGCCAGGATCGCTTGAGGCAGTATTTCATTAGGTAATGCAATAGTGGTTTCCAAGTGCTAAAAATATCCTATGTTCACACTAGTAGTATAAAGTAAAGGCTATTGTTGCAGAGATAGATACTCCTAGTAGTATGAACAACTTGGGTTTTTCTTTCTCACTTGGAAACCACTATTGCATTTTCCTAATTAAGATTGACGTGGCTTGTGTCTAAGGGTTAGCTGAGGTCAAATATTGAGCTGCTGGCCTAGAATATCAAGTAGATGTTCTGAGGTGAGCAGCTGAATATTTGGTCTCTAGCTTGCTATGATCTGTGCTAGTTGCAATGCATGCTGCAAGGGATGTACTGCTGGTTTCCCTCCTCTTCTCTCCCTCCCAAGCCCAAAGCATGTGCAAAAAAGACAGTGGCCATTTTTTGGAGCTGGAGCCTCCACAAAATGGTTTGTTGAAGTCAGTGGTGTTCCCTTTCTTTGCTGTTTTCCAGCCTAAACTGTCTGCTTTCTCTGTGTTCAGTGGAGGGATCTAGGGGCTTTGATGGAAAAGATTTCCAATCTTTGCTGCAATATTCTCTGCATTTGAAAATGGCCCTGGCCTGCCCTTTTGAAGTCTGAGTATGGGATGTTGCAGGCTTGTCTGTGAGGCGGCGATGCCACAGGTTGGTTCACTAATTAGTAGTCCTTGCAGGAAGGTTCGTTGTAGCAGCTCAGACACCTTTTACATTGCAACAGAACTGTGTGTAGCATGTTTTCTGTTTTGGGACAAGTGGAACTTCATACTGCTGTTTTCATGATGTGCAGTGCTAAGGACTTCACATAATACTGTTGGGTCAATCACCTAAGGATTTCTGGTTTGTTTTGCTTGCTCTGTGCTTGCATGATGCACTGCTGCTTTCCTTCTCCTCCCAAGCATGAGTAGAGAGGCCATTTTGCGAATTTGTGGGTCCACTGGTAATGACTATTCTTGTTTAAAATGGTTCCTTTGCTGTTTCACTGCTGGCCCCTGCTGGAAAGTAGTTCCTTGCCTCTCTGCTTGTGACTGCTTTTGAGAATTTTGCTTGCCGGTTTTGTGGAGAAACAGAAATGCACAGTTTGAATTTGGTTTATTCAGCCCCACGTTTGCTTGCTATACAGGCCTGCAACTGGCCAGACTTTTTTTTTAAAGGGCCTGTTTGCTTGGACATGTGTTTGGCTTTCAGGAATAGGGCATAGCTACTAGGGATGCTGGTCTGGATGGGCCTGGTTTGCTTGCAGTGCAGCCCTGCAACTGGCTAAACTTTTTTAAAAGGGCCTGTTTGCTTGGACAGGCGTTTGGCTGTCTGGGGACTGGAAGCCTACCCTAGAAAACTACAGGCAGTCAAGGACAGCATGAAAATGAAGAGGGTTCCACATAATGGTAAGTAATGGCATGGGGATTGGGAGGGTCTTGGACCTCTTCTTTGGGGGAGAGGTCCACAAAGAAGTAAATCAGTACATCAGGTAGCCCTGTCCCCCACTGAACCCACCTCTTCCCCTTCCTCTTCTCACGCTCCAAAACCAAACCCTTTCCCTCCTACTTCTCCTCTGTCCTATCCTTCTCTTCCCTTTCATTCTCTTCTGATTCAGCTTGTCACAGGACAGGGAGCTAACTCAGTCCTCCTGGTTCTCCAAGCCAGAAGGAAGGCTTGTCCCAAAGCCTACACCTTCAGAAGACTACAGGTGGCAAAGGATGTCATGAAAATCTTACTTAAAATCTTTCATCTTACCGAGGCCTCTCGTGTGGGGTTCCACAGGGTTCTGTTCTGTTCCCTCTCCTGTTCAACAAGTATATGCAGTCGCTCTGTAAGATGATCAGGGGGTTCAGGGTGAGGTGTCATCAGTATGTGGATGACACCCAACTGTACCTCTCATTTTCGACTGACTCAGACCCGGCTGTCTCAGTGCTTACCCGATGTTTGGCAGCTGTGGGGGACTGGATGAGGGCTAACCAACTGCAACTGAATCCTGACAAGATGGAGGTGATGTTAGTGGGTAAGTCGGTGGAGGTGACGGCTCCTTCAATTGATGGGGTCTGACTTCCCAGGTACAGAACCTGGGGGTGCTCCTCGATGCGCAGCTCCGCCTGAATCTCCAGGTGCAGACTGTGGCGAGGAGTGCCTTCCGCCAGTTACATCTGGTGTGGCGGCTTCAGCTGCTGGTTTCAGTTCCTGACCTGACCAATATCATCCATGCTTTTATTACCTCTTGGTTAGACTACTGTAACGTGCTCTACATGGGGCTACCTATGGTGATGGCTCGGAGGCTGCAGCTGGTGCAGAATGCAGGGCCCGGCTCCTGGTGAGACTGGGCCACTGGGAGCACATTACACCAGTGCTCCAATCTCTGCACTGGCTGCCAATAGTCTTCCAGGCTTGATTCAAAGTGTTGGTCTTGACCTATAAAGTCTTACATGGCCTGGGCACTGCCTACTTGTGAGACCGCCTCACTCCCTGGGTTCTGGACCAGCCCCTGCGGTTGTCCAGGGGCACCATGTTGGAGGTCCTCCGGGTTTCCTGGGGGCCACGCAGAGTAGGGTGTTCTCGGTGGCTCCACCGCACCTTTGGAATTCCCTCCCGGTGGGGGCCCATATGGCCCCAGACCTCCCAGCCTTTTGTAAGATCTGTAAGACCTGGCTGTTCCGTCAGACGTTTGGGGAGGGAGACAGGTGAGGGTGGGTAGGGGGTGGGGAGATCGGTGGTGGGTTTGCTCCTCTTTTACTCCACTGTTATTTTTATTGTACAATGATGTTTTAATGTGTTTTATAATATGTTTTTATTGATACTGTTAGCCGCCCCGGGCTGCCTGTGGCAGGAGGGGCGGATAATAAAATTTTTAAATAAATAAATATAAATAAAATAAAAATTGAGGATTTGAGGGTTCAGGATAAAGGTAGGCAATGGGTACGTGATCTATTTTTTTAACCTACTGTGGTTAATTTGGACCCAGTGGGAAAGAGAGTGGGCGGGACCCCAGTAAGAGGGCTCTCTATACCCGGTGGCAGTGCTTCACACAGCAGCGTTCACAGTGTTAACTAATGTAATGTCCATCCAGTATTAACCCTGGGAACTCCTTGCTGCTGGGTTATGCCATGCCACTGGCCTACTGTTGCCCTGGCTCTGCCTACCATTACCCTAGCTCCGCCCCTCCACAGGTTCAACCCACCCACTGCCCCATCAGCCTCCAAACCCACCAGCCACCACTGAGTGCTTACCTGGTACCTGGCTGCCATTGGAGACTGGATGTGGGCAAGCTGATTGAAGGTGAATCCAGACAAGACTGAGGTGATGATGGTTGGCTGATCTTGTGACCTGGGGGAGTTGGGAACCCCTGTCACTGATGGGGTCTGGCCTCCCTTGGTCACTCAAGCCTTTGGGTGCTCTTGGATCCACTGCTGTGCCTGGATTGCCAGGTTGCAGTGGTGGCCAGGAAGCGCTTTTTACCAACTTCATCTGGTGAGAAGCCTGTGACCCTTTCTATCAGATTCAGATCTAGCCACCGTCATCTGTGCCTTCATAACCTCAAGGCTAGACTACTGAAATGCACTCTACATGGGGCTACCCTTGAAGACTGTTGGGAAGCTGCAGTTGGTGCAGAATGCAGTGGCCCACCTTCTGTCGGGGGATGGGTCACCAGGAGCACATTATTACACCAGGGCTCCAGAGCCTGTACTGGCTGCCAGTAGCTTTCCGGGCACCATTCAAGGTGCTGGTTTTAACCTATAAAGCCCTAAATGGTTTGGGACCCAGGTATCTGAAAGACAGCCTCTTCCCCTATGTCCTATTGTGGTCTCTAAGGTCAGCCGAGGGCGCCCTCTTGTGAGTACCAGCTTCCCATGAAGTTGCTACAATAAGGGTGCACGGGGGGGCAATTCTCAGTTGCTGCCCCACAATTATGGATCTTCCCGCCCCCCCCTCAGAAGTCCACCTAAGCCTGAGCCTGTTCGTCTTCTGGAGGAGATATAAGATCCTATTTTTTGGCCAGGCGTTTGGCAGGCAGGAATAAGGTTCAGTGGGATTGGGTAGAGGGGTTTGGGGAGCGGGATTGGTGAGTGGCAGGTGGGGATAAAGGGTAGGGTGGGTGGGATGATGTGGTTTTAAAGGGATTGTAATGTATTTTATTAGGTTTTATACTTTTGATGTTGTAAGCCACCCTGAGTTTCTGGAGAAGAGCAGGGTACAAATGTAAAAAAATAATAATAAACAAATAAATAAATAAATACATGCATACACCTGGTGCCAACCTGTCCCCATGGAGCACCATGTCATCAGGATGATCCACAGGGTCAGGCTACATCAGGAATAGGGTGGAGTTAAAGTGTTTCCCCCACCCTTTACCTCAGCCAAGTGCCATGATGTCAGAGTTCTCCATGGGGGTGGGGCCTCTTGTCCATGGGGACCCTAACCCAGCCCAAGTCTGAACTGGGTCCCATTGCACTCAGTCCAATATGCAAGACTTCCTCGAGGGGAGATATGGCTCCTTTTGTATCTTCCCCCCCCAACCAAATCCCATGGATTTAAATTGAGCATTGCAGCCCCCACCCATTAATAAATAGTAACCCTCACACTGTTTTAAAATTAATTTGGCAGAGGGACAGAATGCCCACAGGTAATTAGGGCCTTGAAGTAGCATAATAATAGGTAAATCTGAAGGGGAAATATGGCCCCTTTTGTAAGAAACCAGGCTTAGGGCTGAAATGAGTTTTCATCAAAATGGGAAATCTCATCAAAATCCCAATTTCTGATACCATCTTAGTTGAATCAAGAACCTCTCAATACTTGGTAATGTCTCAACTGACATATTGCTTCTCAATTTACTGACTTTCCACTTACTGGGATTCCATTTATCACTTTGTCGTTTACCACTTTGTCATTCATTTCCAATCCCAAGAGTTAGTACCAATACAATACTGCATTTCTTGCACTCCATTTCCTCTTGTACTTCCTTGTTACTCATTGGGTGCCTCCACACAAACTGTGGCAGGCTTGATCCCCACGCGCCCCATAGTGGGCAATTTCTGCCAGCACACTTTGAGGCCAGCACGGAGAGCAGGACTGATGGTTGTCCCTCCCCGCTGTGGGGCAGCCAGGTGGGGCCATCCCACTATCTACTGTGGTGGGTCGAGTCACTATCCACAAGAGCAGGTGCCCAGTCCTGCCCCGGGCCACCCACTATCCCAGCCCCGGCCATGATGTGGCCGTGCAGGAATGGAGCTAGTACCCGCCTGTCAGGCTCTGGGGTACGGAGCCGTGGGGGAAACCAAGGAGGGAGAAGGAAGGCCAGGATTACCAGGTTCCAGGGGACGGACTTGGGGAGCGGGAAACAAAGAGGGAGGAATCTAGGCCCAGGCACAGGGGGGGAAAAGGTGGCCCCAAGGCGACCCTCTGAAACCTCTCAGTCGCTCTCTTGCACCCGAGAGATTCTGTACTCCGCAGCGTTACCAGGCACCCTGGGCTAAGAAGGTACGCGACTCATCATCGAGGTCAGGGTCCGGAGCCAAGGGAGGAACCCACCACAGGGATGTTGGCGGGGTAACCACTACCCTGGAAGCAG
>QEPC01004950.1:524744-540269 GCA_003113815.1 Sphenodon punctatus
ACAAGAATGGGAAGGGGGTAAGAGACGTTGCTCCACCAGCTTCCTGTGGCCACACCAAGGCTTAAATACTTCCTGTGGCCAATCAGGAAGCTGGGAGGCGGGACTAAGGTAACTGGCTACAGCTGGGAGGGGGCATGACACACAGGGAGCAAGCACACAAAGGAAACAGAAGGGGGACAATCCAACACCCTCACAGGCCCACCAGGTGGCGCAGGGCACTGGACAGGCTCTCCAGGGGCCATGGGTTCAAGGCTGGGCTGTGACACCGCCACTCAAAGCCCTGCAGCAGACCTCGTTGCTCAGCAGGGCAGACAGGGCACGTGCAGATGAGCGGCAACACACTACCACACCTTAGGTAGCTTTACCCCACTTTGGGTTAAGGCGGCTACGTGTTGTGTCCTCAGCCCGTTCCCGAGGACACAGCACTTAGCAACCAGGTGCCTGCCCCACCCCATGGCAGGGTAAACATCCTGTAGCTACAAGGTACATAAGGCACTGCATTGCATGGTAAGGCTACCCTGAGTGGGTTACAGCTGCCCAAGGCGCAGTAAATGCATTGTGTGGCTGCACCCATTGGCTGGTACACACAGATTCCTGTACTAACGTGCAATCCAGTTGCAGATTAGCCAAAGCAAAGAGAACAACACAGAACGACAATTCCGACGGGAGGCACTGGACTGGGTGTTAAGGGGCACTGGGGGGAAGTTAAAGGGTGGGCTATTTGCACAGTGGTTGGCTCAGTAATGCAGAAACAACAAACCTGGAGGAAGTAAAACAGTACCTTCAAACACACAGTAAGCAGTAAATGAATGGTACGCAGTAAACTGTAAGGGGAAATATCTCGCAGTACTGAGAGAATCAAGAAACCACATCATATTGGGGAATGGTCGGGAAATCGATCCCAGTCCCCGATATGGCCAAATTTCTCAGGAGCAGCAATTTAGCTGCTCGTTTCAGCCGTAGTTTTAACACTTGCTGAATAGAACCCCTTGTTTTATTTTTGTCATTTGTTATTTTGGTTTTAATTTCTACATCATTGACTGTGATACAGCTTCCTCTGAGGACTCATGTTTCCAGTCACTGAAATCTCTGAAGTGTACTAGGAAGGATAGCTCAGAAAGAAGATCTATGCTTAAGGCTTCCTGGAAATTTTAGATTTTAAAATCAAACTGTTTCTAATCACCACTGAAATCAGCTCCCTTGCTCACTTCAGGGATGGGGAATGAAAATTAAAATGGTCATCTTGTCTGCACCCTTCAAATGACTTAATAAATAGAAAACAAAACCTGAGGTGCAACTTGAAAGAGCCCAAGGACTTGCTTTTCTTCTAACCAATCCTTTCCTGTTTCATTAAAGAAAACCTGGGTCCGGGGAGGAAGCTGGATCATATCCAGGGCAGAAGAAATAGTGCTTACGTCCAACTTGTTTTCAAGACCAAAATAACAATTGACGTACTACAAGGATGGGGGCAGCCACAAAAGAAGACAGCAACTTAAGAGACAGAAAGAGTCCTAAACCTTTCCTATTTTTAAAAATGAAAACTGAGTCCTTGGACATTTTCAAACTGTCCCTCCTGATAAACATACCTCTGCTTTCACAGCAACATTTCATCCACGGCACACAAGTGGCTTTTCCTGCCTTTTGAATTTCCTACGGGCAAAAGTTATGCCACTTTATCACTATTCCCACACTGTATTTTACCAGTTTTAATTTGCGGGGTGGCTTCTGACAGCAATTCCATTATGCCCCATAACAAAGTGTGGGGCGCTGGTGAACTAAGATTTAGAATTGTCCCTACTGATGTTATGAGAACAGTGCAAGAAGAAAAAATGATGATTGTTAAATCTAGGTTTGCGTGGTAACACTTGCAGGTTACTTGAGCATCAGAAGAAAAACATCAAAACAACCTAATCTGTTCACACGTGGTTTTTTTAAAAAAAAAAACAGGGCAAAAAGATTTTTGTGGAGTTTTTGTCTTGGGAATGCACCCTCAGATTGCTGGAAGTTTGTTCTCGCAAAAAAAATAATTTACGACCTTTTTAATCTTGTGAATACTTTTGAAGAATCCATAGTACATTGGATTCCATCATCTTCAAAGCCAGCATTCCGACCTTACTGTCTTTGTAAACTCTGCCTGTTTTGGATTGTACTGTGTTGTACTTCCCTCAATGAAAATGCCTACAGTATGATAAGCAATTTATTGTGTAGCCATAGGCCATTACAATATATTCAAAAATTGACATTCAGCACCCATCAACAACAAATCAAAACATTACAAACGAAACATAACCTTCCGTACTATGAACAAAAGAAAGTTTTACAAAAAATTCTTAATGGCCATCAAGAATTCACAAGAACCCAACGTTTCTTAATGGCAGCAGCCAGAAACTTTGCTACCAAGAAAGTGATACAGGGGGATTTATCAACCAACAACAGCTGGACATAAAAATCAACTGCCCTGCCCAGAAATTTGATGATTATAAGGGATATTAGATGGGCCCTAAGGTTCATATAAAATTTACAATATAATAATATATGGGCAACAGACTCCACCTGCCCTGTATAGGTTCAATTTGAATAAGGTATCCCCTTATATTGTCCCTCTAGACCTGCCAAAGGAAGGGAATTAAACCTTGCCCAGGCCTGAAAATGCCTAAAGGAAGGAACTTATCTTGCATCTGGCCTACTTCAACTGCTCAAAAGCATTATTTATTACAGCTGATGTGAATATTGCTTTCTGAATTCAAAAATTTAGTTCAAAAATTCATTTCCTTTAATGAATATTCAAAATGCTGATTTACTGTTTTTAAGAATTTCACATTTGGTTCAAGTTTGAATTTGGTTACTTCAATAACTTTAACTTCATTAAGGGGTTGTGGGTTTTTTTTTAAATATTGTTTGGCTTGGATCACAACCTAACAACATTTTCATGATCATCTTTTGATTGTGCTTTGATTTAAGCTGATCAAAACTAGTGACAGTAGCAACTGAATGTTACAGATTACAAAATACAGGATTATTGAATACCCAAATATCAAAATATCATGCAAACTTCACAAATGAACACAGAAATTCATATTTACAATTTCAAACCTACAAAATCCATCAAATTCAAATTTACAATCAAACAGGCATGGCAGCTCTATCACATATAATGACAGCAATAACAGAAAGAAAGGAAGGAGGAATAGAAATAGCCAAAGTCATTTATTTCCATGACAAACTAGTGACAGAGACTGCAACCTATAGGGTTTCAGTAAGACTATACAGGAGTAAATAGTTTGTGGATTGCAGTCAGAAACTTCATCCGATATTTATGTTCCTAAAATATACGTCTACAAGCAAATTGTCCAGGGGTTAGTATTTCACTGGGCATTTTTGCACATACCTTAAAGTGCTGGTCTTTCAGTCTTCTGGGTTTACTAGTCCACACGTAAGTTCTGGATGCATTCTTCACACACACACACTGCCCTGAGGCAGTTCCTGGATGCATTCTTCACACAAACACTGCCCTGAGGCAGCTTAAAGTAGCCACAGCTGTAGACATGAGGAGCTGCCATGGAAACCAAGTGACCAGAGCTGCCTGGAGCAAAGCAGTTTACCAGGAGAAGTTCTATGCAGAAGTTCAAAGAGCCGAATGTTTAAGATCTGGATGAGTGATTTAGACACAGAAAGTTCAGGAAGTTCAGGATGTAACCGCAAACATGCAGGAGAAATGTGTGTGTAAAAACACCCACTATCTCAAACATCTCTATAACACCAAGGTGAGAAGCATACTAAGAGGCAATTCTACTTACAGGAAGGGTTTATTTTTCAAATCTGGGGAAGAAAGAAGAGATTACACTGTTCAACCTTAATATCTCCATTAACGTAAGGGAGAATTAAGGGCTACCATCAAAAATGAATGGTGAGTGCCCAGAGCTTCAAGGGCTAGGACTGTAAAACCTTAAACATGAAGCCTCTGGCAACACTTCTATTAGGGTAGGGTTGAGCTTGTAGAGGACAAAGGAAAAGAGACAGACTGTCATATAGTGGAAATCTTGTTCTAAGCAGAATATTTAATAGAGTCACAGAGCTGGAAGGAACCTCAAGGGTCAGCGAGTCCAGCCCTCTGCACCATCACAGGATTTGCCACACCCAAATTACTTGCACAGAAAAATCCATCTGACAAGAAACAGAGCTGCTGCTTTCCTTCACCCCTCTCAAGCATGAGTAGAGAGGCCATTTTGTCATCATGCAAACACAGAGCGACACCCTCTTCCCCCCCCCAAATTCCCCCAGTTTGTCTGTCCCCACAACACCCTCCCCCCCTTCCATGATACCAGGCCCCTAGTCTCTGTTGCCTGAGTCCCCCCCACCGCTCACCTCCCCTTCCCCAGTGTCTCCCAGGTTGGGGGTCTGGGATCATGGAAGGGGGAGACTTCAAGCAGTCAGAGCAGCACGGCGCTCCGATGTCAGTTTCAGCTGCTGCACCAGCAGAGACAGAGGCAGAGAGCGCTCAGTTAGAGCGCGCGGCATGCCATGCCCCCGCTCTCCCCCGTCCCCGGTGCCACTGACAGTAGCGCTCACTAGCAACAACCTAGTATCTAAATATCTAATCTATATATCAATCAATCAATCAAGTTTTATTTGCTTGGCCGTAGGCCATTACAAAAGGACATATACAAACAAAACAAAAAGGAGAAACCAAAATACAATGCACCGCACAACTACAATCCAGGGATCCTGCCCTTAACAACAAATTGGGGCACCCATAACCCCCTACACAAACAAGCAACCAACCTGTAGTGCACTAGGTATCTCTACTAAAATCATACAATAATAGACTAATAACATAACTTATCAAAACATATCCCTCCAAAGTCGGATTATCATAAAAATCCCCAATCTCTCCCCCCATCATAAGTTACTAGCCTGGGGCCACTATAGCTTTGGACTCCTACTCAGCCCTCTCACCCTTATTCCTTTTAGCCCAATACACTCTGATCAAAAAATTTGCCACACTCTTTGAGATTCTAATATCTTTATCCCACAAAAGAGCTTTCTCCGTGATACTCCTTGTAATACTGATCAACGGAGCTACATAAAGTTCCCTCCAATATTGGTAAACCGGACATTCTAGGAGGTTATGCTTAATCGTCTCCACTTTGCACATACCACATTGTTGGCAAATTCTTTCCTCCCACAGGATGCCGTTACGTCTACCCTCTGTGACTGCGGATAGGAAGCTATTTAATCTGGCCAGGGTGAAGGCAACTCTGGTCACCCGCATACTTATCTCCCTCAAATATTTTGGGCCTTCTGGCACAATCGGCCATTCCCTATACAATGCAGCTACCTTTTGCGACGTGAATAAATCATGCTCTGTTTGAAGGTCCTGATCCCAAATCTATATATATATACAACTAATGTCTATATCTATATAATATATGGACAGGGGAAGACAGACAGGGGAAGGGAAAAGGAAAACTCAGAGGTATATCTACTATCTCTAATCTAGCTCTATTCTCTCTATATATATATATGTGTGTGTACCTAAGCAATAAGGATTGGGTGGTAGAGAAAGGAATAAGGGATATATATATGGGAGGATTTCTAGTGTAAGCACTAGCAGCTTCTGCAAACGCACCCTGACAAGAAAGGGAGCTAACACAGAGTGAAGCAGTCCAGCCTTACAATATTACGGGTGGCAGTGCCCTCCCCCAGAGTCCTCCTGGTTGGTTCAGGGAGGCAGAGGTATGAGGAATCACAGGGTACCATTTAACTGCTGGGATATGCTTGCACTGCTCATTGGCCAGAGATACATCCATCAGGTCCTTCCCCTCCGAGTTCAAGAGTTCAAGACTGATTCTGATTCTGAGATGTCTACTCCCTCCTCCCCTCTCCACATTTCTCTTCAAAAAACACCTGCCAAGCTGCCAGGCAATAACGAAATCAATAATGACTTTCATTATCATTATTGATTTTGTTATTTTTTGTCATTTTCATTATTGCAGTAATGAAAACAAACATTTTTGTTTTCGTTATTGATATAACAAAAATGACATGCACACGCCTAACCTCAGAGACCAAATCAGCCAGCTCGGTCAGGGAGTCTGCTGTACAGCAGGGTGGTCAATACACCATCAGAATCCCCAGTTCCAGGCCAATTCCAATACAAGGTGGGCACAATCAAAATCAGAAAAGTCAGGCACTGGGTACCTTCGAAGGACCATGGTGTCCTTACAGATCACCACCACACGACCACCCCAGCCCTGATCCTAGGCTGATGCTGCACCGAGTACCCAGCTGGCATCATCTGGGACAATACAGGCCCAGATGCCTCATCCAGCCAGGTTTGTGTAATGCATATGAGGTCAGCGGCCTCATCCTAAATAAGTTTAAAGACGGTTGATGTTTCCTTTGCCACTGACCTCATATTAAGCAGCATCAGCTTTAAATCAAGGGCTCCACTGGTCTAAACCCCGAAATATCTCAAGACAGGAGGGGAGTGGGACATGGGGACACAAGGTGCCTCTTCCAATGCCCCTGATAATATTTCTTCCCCTGCCATACTTCCCCATGCCCATCATGACCGCCATTGTTCCAACAGCTGCCTGACTCTCCACTTCCCCCAACGAAGCCCCCCTCTCTGACTCCTGATAGCTAGTCCCCACCCACCAAGCACAAGGACCCCCAGAGAGTCAACAAGACCCTTGGGGGGGGAAGGGTGGCCGGACGGTATGCCCTGAACCCAGCATTTCCAAGGGCGGAATGAAAATAAAGGCAGTTGAGAAAAAACCAATATTCCCACAACCCAACCCCACCAGAAGCATATTCCCCATCCTCTCCTCCCAACCCATCCCAACCACCCCCATGGCATGGCAGTCTTTCAAATAATTGTAGACTTATCATATCCCCCTTTAAATTTCTTTTATTGGGGCTAAACATACCCAGCTCCTTCAACCTGTCCTCATATGATTTGTGTTACATATCACTGTTGTTGTTTTTCTGTGTACCCTCTCCAGTTATTCTATGTCCTTCTTAAAATGGAGTGCCCCAAACTGAATGTAGCTGAGGCCCAGCTGCTATCCTAGATCCAAGGAAGATGGGAGCCCTGAGCAAAATGGGCCACTTCCTAATAGGAAAGAATGATGGTCATCGGTGTTCACGTAAGAGTGACATAATACGCTTTCCCTTTGCAGGGCCATTGCTCCTTCACTGACAGTCCGCCACAAGGTCCTAGAATTGTGCAGGGCCGATATACCTGCCTGATCAGTCTGACTCACCATCTTGGCCTCAGAGCTGACATGCCTCACCTGCACTGGCATGCAACATACATGGCTATTCAAAGGGGGACAAAGGCCAAGTCAGCACTCAGTACCACCTGCACACAGTGCTGCAGGGCAGCTAGGCTGCAGGCCTTTCCCTGGTTTTGCTCTTTCCACCACAGGGAGGTGCCGTATACAACATGGCTGCAGCTGCCCTGACCTCTGCAATAGAGACATCCTCAGTGGTTTACCCAAGTACACAAAATGACTCCCCTCCTCCTTCCAAAAGTTACATGGTTCCCCTCAGGCACCTGCTTACTAACTCACTACACCGAGTTCATGGTCCCACCTATCTGGCTCCATCACAAACAATGACTCTTACCATAGTAGATTTTTGATGTTCAGTTAAACATCATATCCCCTGGGCTGGGGTTCTTTGAATTGCAGCCCCCCCAGGCCGGCATGTTATGCATATATTGTTATTTCTAGTTTATTCATGGCCCCCCTATGTTGGGGCCCCATCCCATATCACATTCTTCACACAACTGAGGCACAGTGGACCCATATTTTACACCAGCACTTTACATACATGTTGTCATTTCAAGGGTAGTCATGGACGCCTGTATTGAGGGCCCTTGTGAAAGCCCTCAGCCAGCACATGGTGCCCAGTGCAGTCACACAGTCCATGCTTGCCTGGATGATGATGATGAGGATGATTGATTGATCGATTGACTGATTTATTGATTACCAGTGATGTGCCTAGCATGGAACAGTTGTGGTTCTAGAGATAGGTTTCTGCCCCAAGGGGTTTACACAGTCTGCAATGGACAAGAGGAGGGGAGACAAGGGAGGGGGGGCGTACATACGGAGGAACAAGGATACATTGATGAAGCTGAGAAGTTGCAGGTACTCAGCTTAGCTACAAGGAAGAAGGGAACGGCCTAGTTAAATCTAAAAAGAGGAACTACGGTTCTGAGCAGTGGGGTAAACTACTGGAGGCAGCTAAGCTAAAAGATTCTGGCTTATTTTGGAAAATGATAAATGGCTTCCCAAATCGTCATGTGGCGGGTGGGCTTGAGACGATCTTTCTTGTTATATGGGAACAATTTTTTGTGTCCAAATTTTCCCATCTGTCGGATTTCAGAATTCCTTTTGATATTCATGACACTCCCCAGTGGCCTCCAGTTGATCCCCAAATAGCCAGTAGGCTGATAGACAACTTAAAATCACAAAAGGTCCCGGAGCGCGACCTAGTGTCAGCTGAATTTCTTAAGGCAAAAAAGGACTGGTAGGTTCCTTTTTTAGCTGCTCTTTTCTCGTGAGTTAACCAGTATGGCCAAATGCCTTGCGATTGGTTGGTTGCAGTAGTAGTTCCCATTTACAAGAAGGGTTCCAGGCAGGACCCCTCTAATTTCTGTCCTATAAGCCTTCTTAGCATTATAGGTACTGTTAGAAATTTTGGATGACTGGATGCAGAAGGAATCTGTCATCCATGTGGAACAGGCTGGCTTTCAGAAAGGCCGGTCCACGGTTGATCACATGCTAATCTTGAAATATCTGGCAGAAAAATACGTGTTCAAAAATAAGAGATTGTTTGCTACCTTTATCGATCTTAGGGCGGCCTTTGACACGGTTGATAGAGCCAGGCTGTGGGGGCTTCTAGGGAAGTCATCTATAGACCACCGGCTTTTATATTAATGATCTCTCTTCATGTTAATAACTTTATGAGGGTTAAGTCCAGCCCCCTGGGCATCTTGTCGAACCCGATTCCTTCCGGTATTGGGGTACGGCAAGGCTGTATATTAGCCCCTAGTCTCTTCAATCTTTTCCTCAATGATTTACCTGAGGTCACGTCCGTTCCGGAACACTTTCCCCCAAAACTTGCTGACCACCCGATTGGGGTACTTCTTTATGCGAATGATGCCGTGGTGTTATCCCAAACTAAGCTTGGAATGACAAGGCAGCTCTATGCCTTGGATAAGTATTGTGACCAAATGAAATTGAGTATAAACTATTCTAAAACCAAAATTTTAATTTTGGGGAATGAAAAGAAGAAATACTGCTGGAGGTTAGGCTCCGAGGTTTTAGAGCAAGTCACACATTATAAATATCTAGGTATCATTTTTAGTAAATCCGGACTTTGGGTCACACATGCCAAATCCACCCTAAACAAGGCTTCGGGTACGGCATCTGTTATATTGAATTATTTTTCTGGGAAGGGCTGTGGAAGAGAGCACATGACCTTTAAAGTTCTTACCGCCAAAGTTGAGGCCCAATTATTTTATGGGGCGTCTGTCTGGGCAACTTCGCGCCCTTTCAGGCTTGATAAAATCCAAACTTCCTTTTTGAGGAAATTGTTCCATCTCCCCCTGGGAATAAGTGCTGCCACTATAAGGGTGGAATCAGGGCAAATTAGCTGGAATTGGAAGGTTTTAAAACTTGCCATTGTTTATTGGCTGGGTGCAGTGGTGTTTCCTGCTGTGGGCCTGTTCCCTTTTCTGGCTAAGGATGATTACAAATCCCAATGGATGATTGCTATGGTCAAGGTCTTGAACAGTTTACGGCTTTCAGTAACCTATCTTCAGAGTAGGTGTTTTAGGGCTGCTTGCTTTGAAATTCAGAACAGAGTTTTGGACATCGCCTGCCAAGAAGATGTGGCAGTGATCAATGCCCCTCCTATTCTGAAGATATATTATTTCCTGATCCCAAAGGTTGGTCAGATGGCTAACTACTGGCAACACAAGCTCTCCCCGGCATTGGGTGGTAAATTCCTCCTGGCTTGGCTAAATGTTTTCTCCTCCGAGGTTTTGGAGGGTCGTCATGCTGGAATTGTATTTAGTGAGCGGTTGTGTCCTTTTGACTCACAACAGGTCGAAACAGTGACACACATTCTGTTGGAATGTTTATTATATCATGAAGTACGGCAACTATTATTGGATCCAATTTTGGATAGATTCCCTGGTAGATCCCTTCAGGAACTGACCATAATTCTCTTGGTGGATTAATATTTAATATTTGGACATCACTGAAGCTGTAGCTAAGTTTTTCTTGTTTTCTATTATTATTAGAAATAAGTTTTTAAATTTCCAGGTTTTGTAATTTGACATTGTTTTTTGTATTGTAAATAGGGTGTTTTTTTTCAGGGACCTGGTAGTAAGTGTACCTAGATTGTTTACTAGTTTTAATTTCTGTATATTTAGAAAATATTCCTGTGTATTGTTGGATTTGAGGCTAAGTCCTTTGGACACGCCATTATAAATAAATATTGATATTGAAGAAGGGAATCCTGAAAGATGAGATAGCATAAAGAAGCAGAATAAGAGAGTAACCTATGGAGGTGAGTGAGGAGTTAGAGAAGGGTAAGGAAAAGGCACGTTTTTAGGAGGGACTAGCCCTGCTAACCAGAGTTGAGGAAAGTAGCACAATGACTTCCCTTGTGCATACAATGTCTTGCGTACAGTGCTTTGCTGATGCAGCCAAAAATGCATTCGCCTTTTTTGCAGCAGCACCACACTGCCGAATCATGTTCAGTTTATAATCCAGAACCACTCTTAGACCTTTCTCTGCCACAATACTAACGATCCAGTTATCCTCCATTCCATATTCAGGCTTGGTTTTTCTGCCCTATGTGTATAGCCTTACATTTGTCCATACTGAACTTCATGTTATTGTTTACAGCCCAGCTCACCGACATGTGAAGATCATTTTGAATTTTTATCTTATCATCCAAATCAGGCATGATCCAGATCCCCCCCCACACACACATGCAGCTTACACATGTGTGAGCATGTGCACATATGCACACGAGTTCTGCGTGGTTTCTGCGTCGTTTGTGCACGTACAACAGTTCCCATAATAGGGGTGCATGTGGGCTGTACGCATGTTACGTGCACATGTACTCATGCATTGTGCATGCCCTGTATGTGTGTCCACAGGACTTAGGATCGGCCTGACTGTCCGCAGTCCCTTTCAATTTTGTTTCATCTACAAATTTCACAAGTATATATTCTATTCCTTCATCCAAGTAATTAATAAAAATGAGACAGCTCCACAATCTGGCATTCATTGATCCACTATTACTCTTTGTTTGCCGCCATCCAACAGATAATGACAATCAAGTCACAAGGCAGAACAGGATCTGAACCCCCCCCCCCCAATTCATTAAGGTAAGGCACCCCATTTTGTTTCATTGACAAAAAGGGATTTATTGCTCATTTAGATAGAAAACGATTTAAACCCTTTGGAAAGAAAAATTTTGGAATGGCTGCATTTATTTATTTTATTTATTTATTTGAATGACTTTTACCCCGCCCCTCCTGCCAAAGGCAGCTCGGGGCAGCTTACAATATAAAATGTAAAACAATATAAATATAATTAAAATAACATATAGCAACATAAACCATAATGGGAGACATAAAAATAATCAACCCCCCCAACCCACCCTGTGATTTTCACAGCTGTCTTCTCCCTACTCCCTGTCCAGAAACAAAATGTATTAGACAAGTAAAAAATTAGAGACTAAAATGCAATACAGAAAGCATGGCATATTACACATTAATAGTAAGACTGTCTTCATGAAATACAAAATCAAAGATGTAAATAGACAAAGCCCCCTCTGGGTAACAGTAGTTACAACTGTGCCACTATTCCGGTTTTACAATCTGTTTTTCAGCAGCTTATAACCACTGTATGGAAAAATACTCCCTGAGACAAAATATGACTCACAGGTTGCCTGATTCTCCATTGCTGTGCATCTTGGAAAGTAATTCGCTTAGCTCCCCGCCCCCACAGACTGCTCACTAATTCTCCTTTTGAGAGCGGGGGTCCCTTTTCTCTTGTAACTCAGACCACATTTACATCTGCAGCGGTGAGACCCGCGAGGGAAGACACGGCAGCGGGGAGGAGCCGGAGAGCAAAAGAAGAGTCGGTGCGAACAGGGATGTGCCGCAGCTTCTCTCACCCGTCAGGGCAGGATTTTGCGCCCTGATGTTTTCAAGGGAAGCAGCAGCACATCCCCATTTGCACCGGAGGAAAGCCACGGCATATCCCCATTTGCACCGGCTCTTCTTCTGTTCTCCGACTCCTCCCCGCTGCTGCATCTTCCCTCGCGGGTCACACCACTACAGATGTGAATGTGGCCTAAACTAAGCATGTGCACCTACAACTTGTCAATTTCATGAATGTATCTCTCTCACCTTATATTCTCACTAGTTTTCTTTCAACTACTGTCCTTATAGTCTCTAGAGGTGTGCACCAGGGACCCATGTCGCTTTTGTCTTTTGTTTTTTCATTTTATTTATTTAAATCTGTCATTTTCATTTTCATAAATATCAAATTTTCATTCTCATTTTTGCTTTCTTTTTTGTTTTCCATTGGTTTCAATGGAAAACACATTTTTGGCTGTAACCTTGTTGTTTTCCATTATATTTGGCTGAAACGTGGAGGGATTATACCTCCAATGGAAGCCATTAAGTGTTCCCAATCCCCAAAAGATTGGATAAAGGAATCCAATTTTAGAAGCAGTTGTATTATATTATTTTACAAAACTCTTCATATACGTTCTTAGCCATAACTTCTTTACCTCACATTTAATGTACATGGATCTCAGCAAGTTTATACCCCTTCCCATATTTACTATCTCTGCCAACTTTCAGAATGATTGGATAAAGAGTCCTTGTGGTATAAGCAATTAACTTATAAATGTATGTCTGATTGTAACACCTTTGTAGTCCAACCAGTGTACATGAAATTTGGCAGGGCTGTATATCATATGTTCATGATTACCTCTGCCAAATATCAGAAAGATGTGATAAATGGTCCCAATTGTATATGCCTGCACAGCATATGCAGAGAAGGAGCCTATGCTAGGGATTCTTTTACGTGTCACTGTGGTATAAAATCAGTTTGTGATGCCTATTGGCCAGCAGAAATGTCAACCAAATATCCTCATTCTGTGCTGTGACCATCCCAACATCTCTCCCCCACTTGTTACTGGGAAGTCAGAAGCATCTGTTTAGGAAAGAACCAATAGAGATTCTCTTATGTCCTCTGTCACAGTGCTGCAGGATGTGATTGTGATGATAATTGGCCAGCCTGGATGTGTAAACTATGTCTCCTGATTTCTGGGATACTATCCCCAAAGTCCCAGTTTTGTCCCTTCTATGCCCACCTAAGGGCTGGCCCCTATGCCCACCTCGAAGCCACTACCAATTGGTCCTGTAAAGCTAGAAGCATGCAGTTATTGGCCAGTGAATGTGTCTGTCAGTCTTTTGGGTTGCTCCACAGGTTCCCTCCTACAGCGTCCCTCCGCCTGCCATGCCAGGTGCCTGCCTCTGACTGGCACTGCATGTGCTGCTATTTATCTGAATAAAGGGTCTTCAAGGGGACAACTTCAATTGCTTATAAAATTGTGTCCCTTTATCAAATTGTCCTGTAGTTTGGTAGAGATGTCAGGGAAGGTATAAGACAGAGGTGATGCTGATGGGCAAGGCTGAGAAAGTGGTGGCCCCCATCATTGATGCCCCCCCTCCTTTGGTCCCTCAGGTCCGTAGCCTGGGGGTACTCCCCAACTCACAGCTCTGCCTGGATGTCCAGGTGGCAGCTGTAGCAAGGAGCACTTTTCACCAATTATATCTGGTGCAACGGCTTCAGCAGTATGTCTCAGACTCTGACCTGGCCAACATAATCCATGCTTGCATCATCTCAAGACTGGACTATTGCAACAGCTCTACATGGGGCTACCTTTGGTGACAGTTCAGAGACTGCAGCTGGTGCAGAATGCGGTGGCCTGTTTCCTTACGGGGATAGATCATCACAAATACATGACACCAGTGTTCTATTCTCTGCACTGGCTGCCTTTAGTCTTCCAGGCCTGATTCAAGGTGTTGGTTCTGGCCTATAAAGTCCTACACAGCCTGGGCCCTGCCTACTTGCAGGACCACCTCATCCCCCGTGTCCTGGAGCAGCCTTGTGGTCAAGCAGGGATGCCCAACTCAAAGTCCCCTGAGTTTCTCAGGTGGTGACCATGGGGAGGACGTTCTTGGTGGCTGTACCTAGGCTGTGGAACTTCCTCCCAACAGATGCCCGCCTAGCCTTGGACTTCCCCTCTTTCAGGGGCGAACTGGCCATGCAACCCACCGGGAAGATCCCCGGTGGGCTGGGCTGGCAGGGAGGGCTGGTCCCGCTGCGGTTTGTTTTTTTTAAAAAACAAACAAACAATTTTCCTGGGGGGGGATGCCACTCGCCCCTGGCCCCCTCCCCCAGCCGGGCGGGCCCCAGTTACTTACCAGTCTGCAGTGACAGTGCCAGCGTGACAGAGACACACTCTCCTTAGGTCCAGAAGGGCTGAGTCTGAGACTACAACTCCCAGCAGCCCCAGGGACAGGCGGATAGAAAGTGGCAGGGAGGGGCTGCTGATGGGAGTTGTAGTGCCCCCTTCTCTCTCCCTCTGGCCGGACGTTGCTTAGCAACTTCCAAGAGAGGTTCTCTCACTACCTGCGCTACACGCTATGCCTTCAGAGTGCACAGCGCAGGCGAGAGAGGAGGATTTCTGGCTGGAGATAATTTATCTGAGTTGCATGCAGGCGCAGAGCGGAGCGGCGAGCAGCAGCAGCAGCGGATGAGGAGGAGGAGCAGGCGGAGTGGTTGAACTCGATGGGCTCAGTGCCAGGTGGGTAAGGCCGGGTGGTGGTGGGGAGCCGGGCTTGCCAGGTGGGTGGGGTGGTTAGGCTGGGGGTGCGGGCATCTCTGATTGTCCTCGTGGGTGGGGGCTTGGGCCGCCTGGATTGGGGGGGCTGTGTGTGTGGGGCCACCTGGATGGGGAAGGCATCTGTGGGTGTGGGGGCCACAGCATGGCTGGGCCTGTGGGGAGGCTGGGGCTGTGTGGGGCCTGGGGATTTCCTGCGCCGGCCTGGCCTGGGCTTGTGGGGGCTTTTGGGGGGCTGGCTGGGGAGCCTGTCTGGGCTTGTGGGGGCCTGCGGGGGCTTGTCTGGGCTTGTGGGGGGCCTGGCTGGGCTTGTGGGGGCCTGCGGGGGCCTGTCTGGGCTTGTGGGGCCTGTCTGGGCTTGCTTGTGGGTCTGGGCCCTGTCTCTTATACACATCTAGATGTGTATAAGAGACAGGTATATATTCTATTCCTTCATCCAAGTAATTAATAAAAATGAGACAGCTCCACAATCTGGCATTCATTGATCCACTATTACTCTTTGTTTGCCGCCATCCAACAGATAATGACAATCAAGTCACAAGGCAGAACAGGATCTGAACCCCCCCCCCC
>QEPC01004950.1:541751-562778 GCA_003113815.1 Sphenodon punctatus
CCCCCCCCCCCCGCCAGGCCCCCGTAACCTCCCACTCACCCCTGCCAGACTGCTGAGGAACTGAGTCTGGGGACTCAGTTCTGATAGGCCCCAAATCTAGTGCACTCTGCGTGCCCCCAAGCCATGCCCCCTTGACCCATTTCTGGTGCGCTGGCGGCTTTGCCGTCGGCACAGGGCCACTAAAACTGTGTGTGAGTGATAGGGGTGTGCACCAGGAACCCATTACTGAATTCGTAATTTTGTTATTTCTCTATTATGTAGCTTTGGTTTTCATGATTTTGTTATATATAAATTTGTTTATTGAACTTCATTTTTTTTCATTGATTTCTATGGAAAAATGATTTCTGGCTGAATCGTCAGGTTTTATCCAATTTGCTTAATATATGGACTGATTGTATCCCTTATCCATGGAATCATCCCTGCCAATTTCCATAAAGATTGGATAAAGGATCCCGATTCTGCAAGCACTTGGAATGTTGTAGTTTACACATATGTTTGCAGTTATAACATCTTTGTTTTCCATCCAGTCTGGGTGAAATGTGTACCCATCCTGAAATATATAATCCCAGCCAACTTTCAGGAAGATTGGATAAAATGTATTGCTTTTATTAGCAATTTAATAATTTCATGGTTTGTACACACATTTCCAGATGTAGCATCTTTGTTTCCCATTCATTTTGGATGCACTTTGGATAGGTTGTTCCCCACACCCAAAGGCTCATTCCTGACAAATATTAGAAGGATTGGATAAAGAGTCCACATTTTTAAAGCAATATCACTTTCATGATTTTAACAACATTTGTAAATTTCCTTAAATCACTTGTAGGTGTTGCTTCTGTTTAAACTATAGAGACTTTACTAGATGCAGACATCTGATCTGATTTTTGGAGCATTTTTACAGAGTGAAGAAGACAGGAGGAGTAGGTGCTGCAGGCACTGGCACAGGCTTCAGTCATTGGCACCCAAAAACCTGTGGGGGCATACCTGCGGGAGAATAGGTGCAGAGTTCTGTTTTTCTGAGCACTTGTAGTGAGGCTGAAGACTACAGCAGAGTCAGTCACACACACAGAGCATTGAGCCAGCCTACTTCCCCAAGCCTCCCTGATTGCAATTACTGGGTACTGGAAAGTTGGAAGCCTGGGCAGCATCTCCAGAGAATGAACCTATACCAGAGATTCTCTTATGTTTGTCACAGTGGTACAAGATGGGTTTGTGATGCCAACTGGCCAGCAGAAATGTCAATTATGTATCCTAATTCAGCGCTGTGCCCACCCCAGGGCCCCCTGCTTGTTACCAGGAAGTTGGACACATCTGCTTAGGAAAGAGTCAATAAAAGATTCTCTAATCTTCTCCGTCACAGTGCTGCAGGGTGTGTTTGGGATGTCAGTTGGCCAGCCTGGATGTGTCAATCATATCTCTTGATTTCTGGGATGCTTCCCCCTCCCCTCTGCCTTGCTGCCTGAAGTCTCTCTTATGTCCTGAAATCTTATTTTTTGTCCCAACATTTTCAGGACTTGTATTTACACGACTTGTTAAAATCACAAACCTTTAATTACTTATAAACTGGGGCCCTTTATCCAATCTTTCTGAAAGTTGGCAGGGATGATCCCTTTCATGTGAGGTACACTGAGGAAATATTTCATCAATATTGGATGGTAAACAAATTTTCTACAGCTGGAAATGTGTGTGCAAGCCACAAAACATAAATTGCTTATAGAATTGGGACCTGTTATCCAATCTTTCTGGAACTTGGCACATATAATCCCTTATGTTAGGGTTATTCTGTAGCCAAATTGCATCCAAAGTGGATTGGCAGAAATGAAGTTACAGACATAAATTAATTTAATTAATTAAAAAACATAATGCTAATGTAAACAGCCACACACCCACCTCCATCCACCGCAGCAAAACACCCATCCCACCCACCCACCGCCATCCATGTAAAAAGGTCCTAAGTGAGATCAGGTAAAATTCCCTAAACCACAGCTCCCCAAATCCATCCTTGCTTATCAAATACAATGCCTAGCCAAATAAAAAGGTCTTACATTGCCTCCACTCCCGAAGATGGGCAGGTTTGGGCTTAGATGAACCTCCAAGGGAAGGGATTTCCAGAATTGTGGATTGGCAAGGCCAAGATTTTTGCGGGCGACATTAATGTTTTTATGCATTCGTATTTATATAGGGTTTTTTTATATGTTGTTATCTATCCTGAGCCCTCAGGATAGGACAGTATATAAGTTTAAATAAGTAAATAATTTAAACATAATGAAAAATTTGTAACTTCTCTCAAGCTGGTGGGAGAGAATTTAAATCTCCATTAAAAACATTTTCAGAGGACATGCTGTTTGTTCTCAGAATCAGGGTGGTTAATTGGGGATTTGTGGTTCAAGTGTCTTAGCCATTCCAGAAAAACTAACACTGTTTGAAAAAGCTTGTGAGAACACAACTTAAGTCCCATGGTGCACAGAACTTGCAGGATCCTCCTGAACTATGAATCCCCAAAAACGTTCTCACAGCAGATGCAAAACCCTTTAAATGATGGTGCTCCATAAGCAAAGGGTAGAGAGCGAGAGCTAGTCTGGTAAAAAGATTTGTGGAGGACCCTTTATCAAACATGGCTAGACTTCAGAGTACTTAAAGCACAGTCCTGAAAGTGGATAGCACTTAGTGTGGATGTAAATCCAATTCATTTAAATGGGGCTCTCATACCTAGGCAAAATATGAGCACCATCACTATGAATTCAGAGGCTCATGATCTTAGTATTGGGGGGGTTGTTTCTTTTTGTGGGGGCGAGGGTGTTTTTTTTTGTTTTTGTGTGGTTTTTTTGCTTAACTAGAAACAAGTTCTTAGTCCTACTTTTTGTCTAAGAATGAGTCCTAATTACTCACCCAGTCACACAATTTGCTCATAATTTAATCCCTTGATTCCCAGAAAACAGGCCAGTTGGCCACTTCTTAAAAAGCAAAGGGGCAACAATCTAGTATTGTAATAAAATACTGCAGGCTGAGCCCAATATATGATATGGCAATAAATGCATTTAGGCAATAGCATTGCATCCTGTAGATGCTTTGACATTCCTCCCTGCAGGAACCAATGTATTCTCATGCAGATTTTGTTGATTTTCCTGCAGTATCTCATAAACGCTGCAGGTGTTACTCAGGCAAGGAAATGACTTATCAGCAGTCGCCACTGTAGTTCAGCTGATGTGCTTTCACTGAGCCCAAGATCCCTGACCCTGTTGCCAGCCAATCTACTCTTCACTGACTGTCCCCAGTTTGGCTTCTGTGTTTCTTTGATCAGCCTCTGGCTTTTGATGAAAACAGTTCTTTCAGAGACCACCGTCAAACTATCTTTAAAAGAATTACATGCATTCAATTCACAGAGCTTGTTAAGCAGCAGGGAGAAGCCAAGTTGAGGGGGAGGGGGGCTATAGCAGGTTAGGTTCGGAGAGAAAATGGCTGAAAGTCAGAAAGTAGCAGGTTGGAGGTGAGTGGGAAAGGCTCGTCCCTTCCTCCACCAATTCACTAGTTCCACACAAGTAAGGGAACCTACATTGATGGATCTTCTCCTTCTTTCACATGGAGAAGCAAGTTTCAGCTACCTCTGCCACCCTGAAATCTCCTAGATGCCCCGGGTACTTTAAAATGTCTAGGGTCTGCATCAGAGGACAGCATGAAAATAGGGTGGACTGCAGAGGACTGGGTTAGTGACAATGTTGCTAATCTCAAATGTTCAGAAATCTGGAGTCAAGCTCCCTCTAATACCCTCCAAAATAAGGCTGGCTTCAAAATGCTGAAGAAGAAAGAAGAATAAAGAAGAAATTGAATTCGATAAAGATTATAAAATACTTTGAATACTAAAAACATAAATGATTACTAAATTTGTTTTTTTAAAGGAGGTTCTTTTTACTTTTGTTTTATTTGCTTTTATTATTTTACTCTGCTACCTGAGCCTTCATGGTGCCAATGCTGTTAATTTTCAGGTTTTTCTCTGCAACTTTAAGGGCAAACAATTTGTCTTTTAAAAATATAAAAGCTGAGATTCACACAAGGGCAGCTGGTACAGCTTTCAGAAAACAAGTCAAATTATAGGATTTATGATGAAATCTCAAGAGCTGGTGCCTGTTATCTCTCCTCTAGTCCTATGAGGATTCAAAAGAGAAGGCACAATGAATAAAAGAATGGATTGTATTTTCTGAAGAATTACCTCCATCCACACACCGTCTGGAACCAATGCTCCAACAGAACCATAGAATCAGAGACCAGTAGGAGGGAGAATATGTTGGTCCTGAGGGATCTTGAAAGGTGGAAAGGATCTCCTTGGACTTCATGTATTTGCCAAATTTAGGAGCTGTAGTTCTTTCTGCAAAGTGTGTGTAAGGGGTAGTTGGCAAACTTTCCTCCATCTTTCCTCAATGGGAGGTTATAGACTGAATTTTACAAGGGGGTCCTCCTCAGAGAGAATTCCTTCCCAGGCACCTTTTCAATGGCTAAACTCCCATTAACTTCAATGGGGCCAAGATCATATCTCTGGTGAACCAGGGATACAATTAGACATTTCTCCAAAATGCAAATAAAAAAGAATTTTTAGATAGTATGTTTTTAAACAAGCATGTGTTTTATTTTGCAAAAAATGTCATGTACTAATATAGTAGTAATAATTAGAAGAACAACAAGAAGAAAAAGAGGGAAAGGAAGAAGAAATAATGATAAGATGAGAAAAAGGATTTTTTTTTAAATTCTGTTATGAATCTCTAGATTTTATTTTCACTGTGAAATAAAATCCACCATCAAAGCATCAGTTTATTTATGAGATCATTTATGTTTCCAAATATAAGAAACAGACCCAAAAAAGAGAACCACCCTATTTTATTTTATTTTTAAATGATTGAAGGGGCAACAATAGTATGAAATCTAATAAATACCAAATAATCAATTGAAAATATTGTCCTTTGGTCCCCTGCTAATTTCTACGGTTTTAAAAATCACACTTTCCATTTTTCAAAGATGGTCATTTCATCTCCATATGTATGTATCTCTGTATGTTCTGGAGACACATACTACAGACTTATAAGAGGATAATTTGATCAGCTAGATGGAGGATACACAAAACTGAAAAATGCACAATGGAAAAAATAATTCTGGAAAAAATATTTTTAGAAGCTCTTCAAATTACTGCACACTTACATTGTTACATGTAACAATATTTGCTAAAAAGGAGGCAGGAATGTGATTTCTCTTTATTATTAATTTGTTAATATTTAACACTAATGCTAATAGAAATTTGATAACAAGTTTGATACCCATTATAATGCTATATGATTCTGTAATATAATTTGTCTATTATATAAACTTAGTGTGTGATAATATATTAATCTATATCATTATGAATATTGAGTTGTCATTATTTTTTTACGTGTGGCAGAATAGATAACTTGGTTCCTTTTAAAAAGCTTCCCAAAATTATCGTCATGAAAACAGATGTTAGTGATACAGAGGAAAAAGAAAATGAATTTGTACACAGCAAAAGGTACTGTACCTTAAAGAGACACGTACACTCCTCAAATCCACCCAGTGAATTAGTCCCAAGGTTTCACATATTATCTGCAATACAGGAGTATTTACACCTGTTGTACCCGCCAGTGGCTATTTCTTTATGCAGTTTTTCTTCCTTTGCCTCAGAGTCTGCTGCTTTGAATGTTGGCTAGAAGCACTCAAGGCGCCTGAGTCAGCGCAGCATGCAACTGAACACTTGGTCAGGTCATCATGACACAAACATTCTTCTGTCACGGCGGAACAGAGGAAGGTTTCAAAGCTATCTGTTCTGCAGTTACGGCAAAAACAAAATAATAAGACTACAATACAACCTAGCAGGCTGTTCTCTAAATTTGTGTGCCCGCTGTGCTAGATGATAAATGGCATGATTTTATGTCTTATTAACACTGAAGTGTTGTGCTAGGTCATGTTGCTCCTAGTCAGGTACATACCAGTCTGTCAGTCTAAGGCACTATAACATCAACGGCGCAGGGTTTTTTTCCTTTTTAAAGAAACAGGAAAGTCCTCTTGCATTATACAGACTAGTAGAAAATCCTCAAAGAGAAAAAAAGATCTCTCCTCTAGTTTGTAAACAGTAGAAAAGTTTAACAGGAGTACAAAACTTAAAAACTTAACTTCATTATCCATGTGCTGGTAAATCATTTGTGTTTTCTAAACAAAAGGGGAGAGAAATTATATTAGCACAGTTATCTACAGTCTCCAAATCTCCTACCCCAGTGAGTCTCATGAACCTGGGTAAGTGATTTCAGAAATGCAGTCAAAAGTGCACTGGACACCTTTATTTTATTTTATTAAATGTATTTATTGCTAGAAGGCTGGCTAAGGACTATGAGGATATGTAACAAACACTCTTCTACTTTAAACAATATTGTCAGGGTGAAAAATCATATTCCCCTACATTAGAAATAACAATCCAGTCTCGTCTTATTCAAAGTAAACCTGTCTCATTTGACATTTTCTATAGCTCTGATTCCACAAGGTATTTGAGCATGTGCGTAATCTGAAACGCATTTAGGTCCCTGCATCTTATGCACTCATTCTAAATAATTTACAGAATCGGGACTAGAGCTGAAAGAGAAAATCCAAAAAACCCAAGCCTATTTGATCAATTTACCCACTTCCGATCTGAAGCAGATATGGGTAGCTATTAGTTTCGGTTATTTTGATTCATTTATTTTGTTTATATCAGTCTGATTATTCAGTTGAATAACCAAATATCTGAGCCAAATTAACTAAAATAGCCAACGTATCCAGGCCAAAATAATAAAGGAAACTAATTTAGTTTCATCTGCAAATGTGTACATGAATATTCAGGTTGCTGTTTGAGCAGGTGAACAGTACACACAAATAAAAAATGTGCTATTCATTTCCACTCTAAACAGGACCTCTGCAGTCCATTTTTGCACTTCTGCTACACTGTGCAATGAAGTCATTTCTTGGCAGTGCTAAGCTGACTACAGCTAGGATTGCCACCTCATCCAGGGAAGAAACCTTGGTGGTACTAATTTACATTCATTCGTATGCACTGGTTAAAGTGAATTTGTGCAAATTTAAAGGAACCTTTCTTTTTGGCTACTAAAAAAAGCTATGGGCAGGAGGTAGGGGCAGGATACATGGCTTAGGGGCTGGGTGCAAAGGCATGAGGGTGCATGGATAGATGGGCAGCCGCACAGCCCCCACACAGAGGGGCTTTCAGGGAAAGGGCCCCTCTCTGGCCGCTTTTAGACAAGACAAATTTGCGCATGATTGGTGAAAAATGCGCGTGTTTTAATGTTCGTTTAAACACCTAAACTGTTTTAAATGTGCATTTGCCATGTAAAAACCCAAACCGTTTTGAATGTGGTTTTTAAATAATGTGCATTTTTAAAAACCAGTTTTGGCATCCCCCAATCATCAAAGGGGCTCAAAACCGGTTTTTAAAAATGAACATTATTTAAAAACCACATTCAAAATGGTTTGGGCTTTTACACGATCATTGCAGATGTGCATTTAAAATGGTTTAGGTGTTTAAACAAGCATTAAAACACGCACATTTTTCACCAATCATGCGCAAATTTGTCTCGTCTAAAAGCGGCCCCAGTCTGCAACCAAAACAGGGACTTTCCCTGGGCAGCTGGGTCTGGATAACACCATATGGTTCCCTCTCCCTCCTCCAGGGCACACAAAGGCAGAAAAGATATAAACATATATAAATACAAGCATCACAGAGCCAGATGAAAAGGACCCAAAACATAAAATAATATGTGCCATTGCATACTTGTAAAAACTCCATGACGCCAGTAAACTGGTGTCTGTGGCTAACATCTTTTTATACACCCACTGCACAGAACTCCAGGGCTGAAAAATTATAATAAGCCAGGTCGTTCTGACCCAGAAGGAAGCAAAAGGCTTATAATTACTGCACCAGACAATTATGAATCATGCCTAAGCAAACCTCACATTCCTGTTCAATAGAATGCATTATTAATCAGAGAGAGATATTGTTTTACAACTGGTACGACCTATGCCAAGGAAGAAAATAAAGTCAGTTTAGTACAATAAAGGATGATGGAGGTTACAAGCAAGGACCCCAATGCAGAATTACTGCCCTGCGATAGTAAGTAATCTTATTACCAAGCAGCCTCTTGGTATATCGCTAGTGCCTTCAAAAATCACACTTATTTGCGGACCTCAGCAGCAGTAAATAGAGGTTACTTACCAGTAACTCGGTTCTTCGAGAGAGCTCCGCGTATTCTCACTATTGGGATTCACTTCCTGCTCCGCAGGTACCGAAAAACCTCATCAGCAGTTTCCAGGCAGATGTCCTGGAAAGATCTAGAGCATGGTGAGGGCTCCGTTTCTCCTCCCCCCTCCCCTCCTGAGAAAAGCGTGGGCCCCAGATCGCACAAGAGCGTATAAAAAGGGGGTGGAGCTCTCGCCGCCTCAGTTCCTTCCAATCCCGTCCCGGGAAGACCAAATTAAGGTACCTCCGAAACAGAGGGGAAGGCTGAGTGGGACATGAGAATACGCGGAGCTCTCTCGAAGTTACTGGTTACTGGTAAGTAACCTCTATTTCTTCGAGGATCTCTGCGATTCTCACTATTGTGAGAGTGAGTAGCAGTAAAGTGACCTACCTCAAGGAGGAGGGTGATGAGGTCAGTCGAAGAGAGACTGTAAAACTGCTCTACCCATGTTCGAGTCCAATCTGGCCGCCAGGTCCAGGGAGTAGTGCTTGGTGAAGGTGTGCACTGAGGACCAAGTAGCAGCCTTATAGATGTTGAGAATAGGAACCCCACGGAGATTGGCTAAAGAGGAGGCAACTGCCCTAGTGGAGTGAGCTCAAAGATGAGAGGGGGGAGGCTTCCCCGCCCATTCATAGCACTTCTGGATGCACAGGGAGGATCCACTTGGACAACCTTTGCGACGTAAGACGAACCCCGATGCGTTGGCCACCATATGAGATGAGCAAGGCATCTGATGCTCTGATGGGTTGAGTACGATTAATGTACAGGCGAGCGCTCGCTTGACGTTGAGAGTATGAAGCGTCTGTTCCGCTCGTGAAGAATGTGGTTTTGGAAAGAAGACAGGTAAGGAGATGGTCTGATTTAAATGAAAGGGAGAAACAACCTTAGGGATGAACGAAGGGTCTGTCCTGAGGTCCACCTTATCACTGTGGAAGCGAGTGTAGGGAGGAGATGCTCGAAGTGCGGAGAGTTCAGAAACTCTTCTAGCAGAGGTGATGGCGAGTAAGAAGACCGTCTTGAGTGAGAGATTCTCCAGGGAGCAGGTGGCCATAGGTTCAAAGGGAGGTTCCATGAGCTTAGTCAGGACTAGATTAAGGTCCCACTGTGGAGCTGGCTGAGAAGTTGGCAGGAAGGAGTTAACCAAGCCTCTCCAGAAGGTTCTCGTGAGTGGGTGAGAGAAGAGAGTGTCGGCTCCTTCTGGTTGTAGGCGAGAAGAAAGAGCCGCTAGGTGTACTTTGAGGGAGGCGATGGAGAGTCCAGAGCCGTGCAGATATAATAAGTATCTGAATACGTGGAGCATGGAAAGGGAAGTTAGGGAACAAGGAAGAGATGTGCACCAAGCCGAAAAGCGAGACCACTTTGCGGCATAACAGGCGCGTGTAGAGAATCAGCGGGAGTTGAGTAGAACTTCTGCAACCTCAGGATGGGGGTGGGCATCCTGCATTAAGATTGGATTAACCAGGCGGAGAAGTGGAGTGCTTGTAGGTCGTGGTGGAGGCCCGTGCCCTGTTGGCAGGAGAGGAGGTCAGGTAGCAGTGGGAGTATGGAGTCCACTGCTAGATTCTGCAGAGTCTGAAACCACGGTTGACGGGGCCAGGATGGGGCTATGAGGATCACATGGGCGTGATCTACCTGGGCCTTGTGGAGAACCTTGTAGAACAGAGGAACAGGAGGGAATGCATATAGAAAGGACCCACTCCAGGAAATGGCGAAGGTGTCGGAGATCGACCCCTGAGCTCAACCCGCTCTGCTGCAGAATCTTTGAAGTTTTGCATTTTCTCGTGTTGCAAACAGGTCTATTGCAGGAGTGCCTCATGTGGTACTTCGTCTTTGAGAGTCCACTCGTATTGGTCGGAGCCTCTGCAGCTGATCTGATCTGCGAGGGTGTTGTCTTGGTCTGCAAGATGAATTGCCTGTAGGTGAATATTGCGCTCGATGCACCATGCCCAAATAGTCTAAGTCTCAAGGGAGAGGCGAGTGGATCTGGCACCGCCTTGTTTGTTGATGTACCATATCGCTGTGGTGTTGTCTGTGAGGATTAGAACATTCTGACCCGTGATGTGGTTGACTAGAGCTTTGAGTGCCCAACGGATGGCCCTGAGCTTGAGCAAATTTATGTGCATGAGACTCTCCTCCTGAGACCAGAGGCCATGAACGCTTGTGTTGTCCATGTGGGCTCCCCATCCTGTGAGTGAAGCATCAGTAGTGATGGACATCTCTACCTGAGGCAAATCAAAGGGCATGCCGATCAGGAGGTGAGATGGGTCAGTCCACCAAAGGAGATCTGTGAGGACCTCTGGAGGAATGGTTATTCTCATGGAGAATGGTGACGGGTTGGGGCGTAGACCCGTGCAAACCACTGCTGTAGGGGTCGGAGATGTAGGCGGGCGGGCGGTGTCACGGCTGTAGTTGCAGCCATGAGTCCTTGAAGGCGGAGAAAGTAGCGGACGGGTCTGGTGGTTCAGGCTGACAGAGCTGAAACGGTGGATACAATGTCGTGAAACCTGTCTATAGGGAGGTATGCTCTCAACTGTAGGGTGTCCAGCACAGCGCTGATGAATTGGAGCCGTTGAGTAAGTACCAGCTGCGACTTGTTGTAGTTGATAATGAAGCCTAGCACCTGTAAAAGAGAGAGAGTCTCGTGGAGGTGGCTTAGCAGGGTGTGTCTGCAGGATGCAGCGAGAAGCCAGTCGTCCAGGTATGGGAACACTCTTACTTTCATTGTTCTTAGGTGAGCCGCTACCACTGCCACACATTTGGTGAAGACCCTTGGGGCTGTAGAGAGGCCGAACGGGAGGACCGAGTATTGGAAATGACGGTTTCCTACAAGAAAGCGTAAGTATCTTCTGTGAGCAGCGTTAATGGAAATATGGAAATAGGTGTCTTTAAGCTCAAGGGAGGCCAACTAGTCTCCTTGTTGAAGGCCAAGAAAGATAACAGGGAGAGAGGTCATACAGAATTTAAATTTTCTAATGTACTTGTTAAGGCGGCACAGGTCCAAAATTGGCCTGAACCCCTTGTCCTTCTTGGGGACTAGGAAGTAGCTAGAATAGAAGCCTGTTCGCCCAGGCTTTTGGGGAGGGGGGTGGGTTAGGTGGTTTTAATCTCCCCCTAACCTTATTTATTGTTTTTTGTGCCTAATCCTGTTTTAATATTATTAGGAGTGTTTTAAATTTTTTATGATTGTATTTTTATGTTTTAGAATTATTAGTCACCCCAAGCTGTTTTCACGAGGGGCGAGATAAAAATTGATTAAATAAAATAAATAAATAAAGTATTCAGTTCAAGAAGGGGAACCTCTTCAATGGCCCCTTTGGCAAGAAGCTCCTGAACCTCTAGTAGTATTTGAGTGTTGGGGGGGGGGAACCCCGGGAGGGTTGGGGTGGGGAGTCTGGGGGGAGAGTGTGGAACTGAATGTAGTACACACAATGTATTATCTCCCTGACCAAGCGGTCAGAGGTAAGGGAAGCCCATGCGTCATAAAAGGGGCGGTTGAGGAAGGTAGGGGGACGCTCATACACTCCCTTGATCTCGGGTAATCTAAAAACGCTGTTTGGGCGGAGGTCCAGATGACGAGGTGGAGGAGGAGCTACCTGTACCTGTTTGTTTGAAAAATCTCCTACGAGGTTGGGCAGAAGGATTCTGCTGCTGCTGGTATTGGGGGGAATACCGTCTGTTGGACTGGTAGGAGTAATGAGGGCAGTGTCTGGCCTGGTAAGAGTAAGGGGCAGAGGATTGATAGAATGATCTCTTTCTAACAGAGCAAATCACTCCTATGAATCTAGCTGTCTGGCACATTTCCTTGACCTTCTTCAAGGTGTCGTCTGTGGAGGCTGAAAAAAGTCCCTCTCCATCAAAGGGTAGGTCCTCAATGCAGGTTTTGTTCTCAGGGGCTAGGGCGGTAGATTGCAGACAGGCATGCCGCCTGAGAGTAATGGCCGAGGACATACCTCTTATGTTCGAGTCGGCAATGTGCATGTTAGTGGTGAGCTGAAATTGCGCTATTTGCATGCCTTCTCGCTGCAGGGCCAGGATCTGGGCGGGATCGGATGCTCTACTCAATTGTGACCACAACCAGTGTTGATAGCCGCAGAGGGCGGAGCCGTAGTTGGCGGCTTGGAGGGAGAGGACTTCAGAGGAGAATATTTTCCTGCCCAGCACATCTAGGCATCTCCCTTCCCTATCTGCGGGGGACGTCTGTATGCCTCCAGCCCTGGATTTTAAAGAGGCTGCTGCTATGACGAGGGAGTTTGGGGCTAGATGTCTATAGAACATGGCTGCCCCTTCCCTGGGGATAGCGTACAAAGAGTCTGCAAGCTTGTTAGTGGGCGGGGTAGAGGAGGGTTTTGCCCATACAGCCTTCGCGGGTTCCAACAGCTGATCCAGCATAGGGATCATGATCTGGCCAGAGTCCCCTGACCCCAGGATGCCGAAGACGGGTCCTGACTGTGCCTTCTTTATGACCCTCGTCGGTAACTTGGGAAGGGCAGCAACCAGGCGCCTCAACATGGCCTGAAAGGCCTTACTGTCCTTTTTCCTAGGAAGAAAACGACGAGAGTTTACCAGAGAAAGAAGTTCTTCTCTGTGAGGTAAACTACTGACTTGTGCTGAGAAGCACGGAGGTCTTCCAATCGCGACGTGGTTACAAAGAACTGAGGTGGCGAGGTCTCCGCCCCCTTTTATACACTTGCGCGATCTGGAACCCATGCTTTTCTCGGGGAGGGAGAGGAGGGACGGAGCCCTCACCATGCTCTAGATCTTTCCAGGACATCTTCTGCCTGGAAACTGCTGACAAGAGGTTTTCTGGTACCTGCGGAGCAGGAAGTGAATCCCAATAGTGAGAATCGCGGAGATCCTCGAAGAAGAACTCTATTTTGCCTCTGGTTTGCCCTGTGGTGCCATTTTCCATGACATGAGAATGACCTACCATGTAATATCGTTGAGACGATTAGTGGTAGAGGCACATTGGAAAATGTTCCTAGGGGTTTATTATTCCAGGATAACGCCACTTTGTGGAAGCCAGGCATAAGAGTCCTCATCCTAGCCTGAGGAACAGTATAGGATCAGGCTCAGAAGAGGTGTGGTCTTTTTCTTCCTACCAGGCTTAAACTGCAAAAACATTTGCTTGTTTTTACCAGAATTTTCAGTTGATTTGCTCTTATGTGACCTGATTAACTCTTCAATAAATCCTGAAGAAAGGTGACGTGAAGAAACTTGCCTTTAGACTTCCCTTGCTACTGCTTACCAGATCAGGCTCCTGAACTCCAATCTATTCTATTAAAGAGGTGTCTGGACACTTTCAATATTTCTATATTTGCACATTCTGAATTTACTTCATGATATTTTAATCAACACTTGCTCTTCACTTTGAGGCTCCCTGAAAAAACAGGGGAGTCTCTGGGTTATTAAAGTTTAAGGCAAAACGTTTATCCATTTGACAAAACAAGCAAGTATGGTGTTCTAAGAACAAGATGAAGCAACTCTGGAATTAAGAACATAAGAAGTGCCATACTGGGTCAGACAAATGGTCCATCTAGTCCAGCATCCTGTCTCCAACAGTGGCCAATCACGGTGGCTTGGAAGAAGCACCCAACAGGTCATAATGGGAGAAACATCCCCTGTTGTTTTCCCCCAGCTTCCATCATGTTCCTTGATCCTGTCTGGCTAATAGCTGCTAATGGACCTATCTTCCAGAAACTTGTCCAAACCACTTTTAAACTCAGCTGTAGTACTAGCCCTTACCACGGCCTCTGGCAGTAGATTCCACAACCCAATTATACGCTGAGCAGAAAAATATTTTCTTTTATTGGTTTTAAACTTGACATCCATGAGTTTCATGGAGTATCCCCTAGTTCTAGTACTAGCTGAGAGGGTAAATAACTGCTCGTTTATTAGTTCCACAACACTCATGATTTTATAGACCTCTATCATATCTCCTCTCAGTCGTCTCTTCTCCAAACTGAAGAGCTCCAACCTACCAAGCCTCTTCTCATATGGGAGCCCTCCCATGTCCTTGATCATTTTTGTTGCCCTTCTCTGTACCTTTTCTAGTTCAGCTATGTCTTTTTTGAGATGGGGCGACCAGAACTGCACACAATATTCGAGGTGCGGTCGCACCATTGATTTGTATAGAGGCATTATGACATCCTCAGTTTTATTCTCTATCCCCTTCCGAATAATTCCTAACATTCTGTTTGCTTTTTTGACTGCTGCTGCGCACTGCGCTGTGGATTTCATTGTATTGTCCACAACCACCCCCAGATCCTTTTCCTGAGTGGTAACTCCTAGCTTAGTACCCAGCATTGTGTACGCATAGTTTGGATTATTTTTCCCTACGTGCATCACTTTGCACTTGTCCACATTAAATCTCATTTGCCATTTAGATGCCCAGGCACCCAGTGTCGTAAGATCCTGTTGCAGTTCCTCACAGTCTGCTCGTGTTTTAACTACCTTGAATAACTTGGTGTCGTCTGCAAATTTGATCACCTCACTCTTAACACCCTTTTCCAAATCATTAATGAATACATTAAACAGCACCGGTCCCAATACAGATCCCTGAGGCACACCACTTTTTACATCTCTCCATTGTGAAAACTGACCATTTAGTCCTACCCTTTGCTTTCTATCTTTTAACCAGTTTCTGATCCATAGTAAGACACTACCTCCTATCCCATGACTTTTTAATTTTCTCAAGAGTCTCTCATGAGGGACCTTATCAAATGCTTTCTGGAAATCCAGGTACACTATATCTACTGGGTCTCCCTTGTCCACATGCTTATTTACACCCTCAAAGAATTCCAACAGGTTAGTGAGGCATGACTTACCTTTACTAAATCCATGTTGACTCTTCCCCATTAAGCCATGTTTGTCAACATGCCCTGTAATTCTGTCCTTAATGATGGTTTCCACCATTTTGCCCGGCACAGACATCAAGCTTACTGGTCTGTAGTTTCCAGGATCACCTCTGGATCCGTTTTTAAATATCAGGGTTACATTTGCCACCCTCCAGTCCTTGGGTACAGTGGCAGATCTTAATGACAGGTTACAAATTACTGACAGTAGGCCCGCGATTTCATATCAGAGTTCCTTCAGAACTCTGGGGTGAATGCCATCTGGCCCTGGAGATTTGTTAGTATTCAGTTTGTCAATTTGCCCTAGAACATCCTCCAACGTCACATTGATTTGTAACAGCTCTTCCAATTCCTCGCCCACAAAGCAAGGATCCAGCACGGGTACCTCTCCAAAATCCTCCGCATTGAAGACCGATGCAAAGAACTCATTCAGTTTCTCTGCAATGTCCTTATCCTCCCTGAGCGCCCCTTTTACTCCCTTGTCATCTACTGGCCCAACTGATTCCCTAGCAGGCTTCTTGCTTCTGATGTATTTGAAAAAGTTCTTGTTGCTTGTTTTTGCCTCTAGTCTTTAGCAAGCCTCCCTTCAAAATTTCTCTTGGCCTGCCTTATTAGCACTTTACATTTACATTGCCAGTGTTTATGCTCTTTCGTATTATTTTCATTATTCTTGAACAACAAATGAATTTTCCCTTCACCTGTCTGCAGGCAACAAGTACGGAGCCAGATGGTGGTCTGTTGCTCTGTGCAAATTTCATATGGCTAGAGAAAACAGCTGACTACAAAATGATAAGCCAAAGGAGGTTTGTTACTAAAGACAAATGGCACAGAAGAAAGCACATTGAAAACTGTGCAGTGTACCACCAATCTACATCACTTCATGCATTACAAAGTGGAATACTAGCAACATGGTCCTCAAGATGCTACATCAGCACTAGCCTCATCAACTTCTTGCATTTCCATGGTGGAGCTAATGCTGGTGCAAGAGGCCGATGATCATGCATACATTAATAAACAAGGGAAGCATGTTGCTACCCTCTGAGTGTTAACAAGCAAGATGGTATGCATAATGCCACACCAGGTGGCTGTCCATCTTGCCTGTTTATTAAATGTTCACCACCACCCACCGGACACGCAGCCCCCACTCGTAGTGTGGTCCCGGAGCAAACTTAGCCCACCATATCGCCATGTGGGTGAGTGCAGGCTATTGTATGCCCATGTGTCCACGTCCTGTCAATTAGGTTGCATGTAGTCTATTCTCAGGTTTCTCGGTAGGGGCTCAACTCAGTGTGTTAACAGAAAAATAGTCCTACAACAGTGAACCCAGTTCTTCTTGCCACTGGCTCTATCAGCACAAGGGTTACATGTGTTTCTGGCTTCTTCATTTACAAGTGGCTAATCTATTATATGGGCTGTTATTAAAGGTCTGAGTCAAAGTTCGCTATGTCTGTGGGAATCTTTCTATTGACCTCAATGGATTTGCATCAGTCCTCAGTATCACTAGTTTTGTAGTCGGTCTTTTGGTCTTTTCACTAATTAAAAAAAACCTATGCTATATTTTTCAGGGATGGGCAATGGTTTTCAAAGGGATATGTGCCTCTTCAGGAAGTTGCCAGGTCAAAGTTTCAAACTCCTACTGCCAAGGTTCTGAATCACAGTCTGTAGCCCCATCATGTTTGCAAAAAATGCTATAGAAAGATGCCAAATACCTACTGGGTAGCATTGGGAATGCCTGTCATACATGAGGTGCCTTTTCTTTCCATCATCAAAAATTCTGGGGGGTGGGGGCAGGAATTGCTGCAGTTGTTTGTCAAAGAGAGGAATAATGCTGGGAGTGTTGATACTAGTCTTCCAGAAAACTTAAAGCAAAATTATTATTATTTATTATTATTATTAGCAAGCATTTATATAACACCAGTAATGTACCTGGCGCTTTACAAAGTAATGAAATAGACACGGTCCCTGCCCTAGGGCTTACAATCTGAGAGACGTGGGGGAGAGGGGAGACGAAGGAAGGGGAACAGAGGGAGAAACAAGGGTTGTAACATTCATGAAGATGCGAGGTCCCAGGTGCACATGCTTGGCTTGGTTACATCGAGAATGATAGTTGGTTGGTCTGTGAGGTGAGGATATGAGTACACAGACCTCAGGTAACAGAATGTACTGGATGGTAGATATCAAAAGGAGTTAGGTGATGGGAGCGAGGAGCCGGGGAGGGCAGAGCAGAAGAGGTGGGTCTTGAGGAGGGATTTGAAGGTACGAAGGGAGGGGGCGAGGCAGATGTCGGCAGGGAGGGAGTTCCAGGCGTGGGGGCAGCTAGGGAGAAGGAAAATCCCAGCCCCCTCTAAATGTCGCCTGTCAGTGCAGTGTAACAGACCAGTAAAGACTGTGAATTCTCCTGCTCTTAGCAGAATTTCTGGCAGACCTGTAGCTAGGACATTGGCACAAGTGGGGTAGACTGCATGACAATATCGTCAGTTTAAGAAACTGAGGGGGGAAATCTGGAACACAAGGGAGTAGTGTCCTGCCCTGTTCCTTAGTTACAGGCCTGGTTTCAGGGGAATTGTCCCTGCATACCATCTCCACAGTCCTGCTGCAACCTGACACCACAGGTACCCCTTCTCACAGGGAACCCTCAAAAGGCACAGTTCGCTGTGAGAGCAGACCACAACTTATTCTCATTTTCCCTTTTTTTGAAAAGATTAATTTGCTATTCTTCCTTTCCTTTACATGCATCTTTTGACTCATTAGATCCTAGCTTGCCAAAATCACAAGCTGCAACTTGTGTGCAGAGTTAAACCTGACCCTTGGCCTTTCTTCATGAGTATGGGCAGTTTCCATAAAGTAGCCACTGGCATCACTCCAGATTCATGCTCGGTAGAATAAGAGCAGAACTGAACCCAACACTTGACACCCAAACTCAGGCCTTCTAAGACCTGTACTATCACCCTAACTATTGGACCAAGTTGCCTATTACTCCTTCATTTTCCATTCCTCTCCATTATAGTTAAAGGCTCTATATTGGGGGATAGTATGTCAACAAGAAAAAATGTAACTAAGAAGTGTTCTCCTCCACTAGGTGCCAAGCACACTGGTTCTGAAATGCTGCTCCTGTAGGAAACAAAGAACTGAAGTTCTCCAGGCATCCGCCGCGGTACCGTAACATCTGTAGTGCATTCTGCCAGATGTTCACCACAGTGAACCTCCGGCGGGAAACACATTGACCACAGTTCTGGACCTCCGGCCGCCCGGAGGTCCAGAACTGTGGTTAGCTGGACCACGGTCCAGAATCAGCAGAAAGTAACGTCTGTTACCTCCGCCGATTCCAGACCATGGCCCAGACCCTGATGCGGAAGCGGGCGCAGCGGCTGGATTGGCCACTGCGTCTGCCCATCTCCTGGAGGGCGGGCGGCCGGGGGAACGTGGGGGAGGGGGCTGTGTGGCTGCACATCGCGCTGCACAGCCCCGCCCCCTCGCTGATCCCCGAGCGGAATCAGCCCAGCACGTCTGAAGGACAGCCGGACTGATTCCTGACTGGGATCCGAAACGGATCCCGGTCAGTGGTAACGGGCCAGTCCGTCACATCTGAAACCACCCAGTATTGCCTGGGGTAGGGATCATTTTTCCTCCTGCGAGCTACTTTGAAAATTACAAGCTTCATGGGCTAGATAGGAGTTGGGCGCAAAGGTGCTGAAGGGGTGTGTTCAGGATAGGGGAAAGGAGGGTCGGGTCCAGATCATGGATCTGTGCAATGGATCTACTCGCTGACCTTGAGTGCATGCCCTCCTCTGTTCCCTTCCCTTGAACTCACTCTTTCAGTGCTAGAGGGCAGAGACTGGATCCATGGGCCAGATCCAGGAATTGGAAAGGGGCCAAATAAAAAGCAGCTTCCCAAGATTCGCCGCTCCTGCCACAGTTGCTTGCCTGTTACTTTTGCACCAACTATATGAAAGCAAATGTGAGGAAAAGGTGACAGATCTTTTCCACTTAGTTTAAAGTGATGTCATTATTCACTTAACTGAAGAGTACAATTAATGTAGCATGTGGGAAAACTGCACAGAAATCTGCCCTATTTTCTGTTTGGTATTTCAGTACCTATAAACTAGACAGGCAGGTCAAAATGACCATACTCATTATTGTAACAGTTACACAAATTAAGTTTAATAATTGGCCTCTCAGGAGGAGAATCTAAAAAAGAAAATATAAATGGTACACGGCAGAGTACTTTGCCTCGAATTTTCATTTCGGTGCAATTAGGCAGTCTGGTTCCCTAATATATTATTTTGCTAACATCTTTTGGTTTCTGCACCTAGCGCAAACTGGATTGCATCCAAATAGAGATTCTCAGATGACAAATCTGCCTGGATCAGGAGGGCGGTATAGCCAACTGCAAACACTCAAACAACCTCCGCTCCTCAAAATCATGAGCATGGTTTAAAAACATCCATCCTTTTTTTTTTTTTTTTTTTTTTTAAAAGCACCTTCTTGTTTTGTGGGTTTTAAGGATCCTATTTTTATACACAGAAATGTACTGGTTCAATGAAATCTGGGAGTTTCATGTAATCACATGACTACAGGAGGTGAGACTTTGAGAAACACCTTGTGATTAAAATCCTGGGAGGTGACAATAATGGAGAAAATTGGAATATCTACTAGTTCATACAGAGCCAACATATTCTTGTGCTGGGCAAAATTCTGTTCATTATCATTGTGTACCTACAACATTTGTAGGTAAACAATGAGGAGCAATTGGATAACGAACACATAGCGGGTCATGAACAGACATAGCGCCGCGTATTATGTTTGCCATCCAAATAGGTGAGTAATATTAATCTGTCCCACTGGGACAGTACTTGGGCGCGGCGGCCACCACAGGGGATTCACTGTGGTTGACCGTGGTATCGTAACATCTGAAATTACCCACTGACTTTTGGACAGAGAGCACACAACCATAAGCATGCCTGTTATGGAATGACTGCACTCTCCTCATAAGTTATTACATTTTTACCCTAAATTCATTTCCCCCCCCCCCTTTTCTGTCACATCGATAAAATTCACCAAAAATCATTTTGGAGTCAAAATTGATATCTGAAGCCTGGAACCAATCTAGAGGTGCTCTACGTTATTTGCAGTGAGGAGTTCCTAAGTTAGGACCACAGACTCCCTTGCTCACTGCGTTTTCCCCATTGCCACCAATGGGGGAAATGCAGTGAACACTGCTCCCTGCTTTATGACCCTTTAAAAATATACTCATTCCCAGAGATCAAAAATCACCCTTAATTTTTTGCAACTTTATTTCAAACCAAATCAACAAAGGTAGAAGGCAGGAGAGAAAAGTAAGTGTTGCTTATTGTAAGAGAACATAAACAAAGCACAGCTAATATATTTTACTGGACCAACTTCTGTTGGTCTGAAAATTTATTAATTAATTATTATTATTATTATTATTTATATAGTACCAGCAATGTACATGGCATTGAACAATCATTAGATAAGAGATAGGTCCCTGCCCCAAAGGGCTTACAGTCTAGGGGAGAAGAAAGGGGGGAGACAAGGGAGAGGGGCACATAGGGAGCAGGGGCGGCTGGTGGGTTTTGAGTTTGGAGGGGCAGTAAGGCCGGCGAGCCGGTGGGCGGAGCCAGGGGAATGATAGGCGGAGCCAGGGGAAAGGTAGGCCAGTGGCATAATGGCATAATGCAGCAGCAAGGAGTTTCCATGGTTAACATCGGATGGAAGAAAACACAATCTACATGCACATCAAGCTTAAAATAAATAATGTATAAACCTCAAACAAAGGGAAACACTGGCAAAACACTGACAAAACACAGCAGCAAGGAGTTCCCAGGGTTAACATCGGAAAACACAGTCTACATGCACATCAAGCTTAAAATAAATAA
>QEPC01004950.1:567139-586836 GCA_003113815.1 Sphenodon punctatus
GTGTGCTTGCACAGGTGTTTGGCTGCCGGGGATGCCTTTGGGGGTTTGTGGGAATGGTTTGTTTTGTTTATGTGTGGTTTTCTGGGTTTTATATGGGTTTTGTTCACTTGATGATGTGGAGTGTTAAATACTAATTCCCCCCACACACACACACACACACACACGCACCAGAGGGTGAGGGGGAATTAGTATTTAATACCCCGTGATTCAATTGAGGTTTTGAAATCGTGAGATGTAACGGTTAGTCTGGTGATCTTATGGGTGTTCAAAATGCTAGAAATGTGATGTTTGTGTTAAAATTGAGATTTTGAAATTGTGAGATGTAACTGTTAGTCTGGTGATCTGCCTGCTTTTAAACACGGCATAGGAGGTGAATATAACCTGCCTAACTGAAATTGCTGGATTAAGTAATGTAACGTCCATCCAATGTTAACCCTGGGAACTCCTTGCTGCTGGCTGGGTTATTCCATAGCTCCGTCTACCGTATCCCTGGCTCCACCCCTAGGCCTGCCGGCCTTACTACCCCAGTGCCCCTCCAACATAAAAACCCACCAGCTGCCCCTGCCAACAAGTAGAAGAAGCCATGGGTGTTGTCAGACACAACGAGAACACAGATTTCCTTTCCATGCTTTTCCAAGCATGGAAATCCATGCTCTCATTACGGTTGAAATAAGCCACCAGATATCGGCCCAGGCTGGAACCCAGGTTTGCACAGGCAATGGCAGCGCTTAGCCCGGGCTGTTCCTCAGGACCATCCCTAAAGAACAGCCTGGGTTAAGCGCTACCACAGCCCGTGCAAAGGACTGCAGACCAGGGTAAAATGGGCCGTCATGTGTGTTGGCCCACTTGCATTTATCCCCAGCCTGGGTCTATGACAGTTCCAGAAAGCTGTCTAAACACCACCCCGTCCCTTCCCTGCCCCAGCCTGCCCTGCTGTCATGTTTGTTTGGCAGCCAGGACAAATCCTGTCCAGTGTGAGGGCCCTCACTTTGGGCAGGATTGAAGCATGGTAGTGCTCCGTGCCGTCACATATGAAAGCACCCCATATTAAAAACAGCTCTGCCAAAGCCCAGCCTAAATCTATTCCTTTCTTAAATACTTATATAAAGACCCTCCTAATATCCTTAATATATTTACCCTCACATCATCCCTGTGGTATAGGGAGAGATTATTTATTCCCATTTTACAGATCAGAAACTGTGGCACAGAAAGACTAAATGACCTACAGAAGAAGCACTGAATTAAACCTAGGTTCCTTGAGTCCTAAGCCAACCCTCTAAGCATCCTTCCTCTTCCTGTTTAGCTTGGCTTCCTGTAATAAAAAGACTTATACAATCATCCAGTCACTCTGTGTTTGTGTACACGTATACATGAGAACATGCAAGTGAACACTCTCTCCCTTAATAACTTTTTTTTATCTCAGGATAATTTCAGACGTGCACTGGGCACATCCAACCACACACCGGGATCCGTTTCGGACCCTGGTCAGGAATCAGTCCGGCCGTCCTTTAGATGTGCCGGCTGATTCCTACAGGGGATCGGGGAGGGGCTGCGCGGTGTGACGTGCGGCCACACAGCCCTCCCCCCCCCCCCACTCCTCTGGCCGCCCGCCCTCTGGGAGACAGGCGGGTGCAGCGGCCAATCCAGCATCGGGATCCGGGCCACAGTCCAGGATCAGCGGAGGTAACAGACGTTACTTTCCACCGATTCCAGACCGTGGTCCAACTAACCACAGTTCTGGGCTTCTGGGCGGCCAGAGGTCCAGAACCATGGTCAATGTGTTTCCCGCCAGCTGTTCACCGTGGTGAACATCTGGCAGAACACACTACAGACATTACGGTACTGCAGCCACCACAGGGGATTCACTGTGGTTGACCATGGTATTGTAACGTCTGAAATTACTCTCACTTGACAATTTCAATCAAATTTGGCAGAGGGGCAGAAGACCCAATGGTAAGAAAGAACCCAAAACATTTTAACAATAGGTACCTAAGGAGGGGAGATACGGCTTATTTTGCAGCCAAAAACATCCCATAATGAACATTGCCTCCACCCTCACATACACACCAAGTAATACGTACAAAGACTTGCTACACAGAATTGCTTGTTTGTCTTAGTTCTAAAACTGCACGCTGACATCGATCACCTGGTCTGGACTATTCAAGTGACTAAGGGTCGCGCCTTATTTCGTTATCTGAAACGAAGAACTGCTAGGGTGACCACCTCTCAGGGTTTGACCATAAGTCTCATGGTTATCAAGTATCATCTCTGGACTCGGGATTAAGCCAATAATTCTCAGGGTCAGTTAATTGTCCCCTTATCTTTTACCTGCCTTTGGATGCCCTGGAGGAGGGAGAGGGAGCTGTGCGGTGTTACCCAGCCCCAGTTGCCCGTGGGAAGTTCCTGCTTTGGTTGCAGACAAAGAGGGGGCCCTTGCCCTGGAAGTCCCTCTGAGCATGGGCTATGCGGCTGCCCATCTATCCGTGCACCCCCATGCCTCCGTATCCAGCCTCTGCGCCACGTATCCTGTCCCTACCTCCTAACCCTAGCCTCTTTTTTTTTTTTTTAGAAAAACAGAAATGTTTCTTTAAATCTGCATACATTTACATGAACCGGTACATACCAGATTGATGCAAATTAACACTGTCAGGTTTTCTCCCCGGGAGAGGTGGCAATCCTAAGCACTAAACAAAGGTATGTACTTTCCATTGCTTCCAAGTTCACTGTGACTATTTTACTACCATAGGGACTGCAGGCAAGAATAGCATCTCAAGAATAAGAAAGCAATCCTTTTAAGAGCAGAGATTAGATATTCAGCAGAAAGACTTAAACAGCATTCTAGAGAGACAGCATGTGCAGTACAGCACTCTGCCTCTGAGATACCACAATTGGGCAGCCTGTTCTGACTGTTAAGAACAGTCATGACCACAAGGGATCCAGCTGGGAACAGGAGCTAGACGCTTTTCTGAAAGGAGTGATTAGCCTGTGTGCGCCAAAGCTCATTTTGTTCCATAAATGTGCATCATCGCCTCAGAACACTGCGGATTCAACACTTCACTCAGCAAATTTAAAAGGAATTTTCACTGGTGAGGATGAAATTCAAAAAGGTGCTTTTGTATTTACTTCTACATTATGAATCAATGCTTAATAAGTTCATTTCAAACCTTAGAATGATACAAAACCTTGCACAGATTTACTTTCCTCAGTATGGTAACAGACCAAAATTTAACAAAGGGCTACCATGAGCCCCCAAGTCAAGCACATCTTTGGGTAAAACCAGAAGTGACAGCAGAGTCGTGGCAACCCTGTCCGGGTAGGGTCGTTGCCATACGGCTGACATGCCTGGGGTCAGATGGATCAGGAAACTGACCACATGGGTCCCAGGCTGGGGAACTATCCCAGCACACACACCCCAACCTTCCCACACACATGATGGGCAGTCATGACGGCCAATCGCAGACCGCCATGGGGCCCCCGATTCAGGATGGGCCACAGTGGGTCAGAACATACGTTCTAACCAGCTGCGGTCTGTTGTGCTCCAGACTGACACTGGTGGGGGGAGGCAGTAGTCGGGTTGTGAGTTCAACCCTTTGTTGAATGAGAGCCCGGGCTAGCCTCCAACAAGCCCAGAGTCAGTCCGGGCAAACATCTGTGGGCCTAAGCACAAACATGACAGTGACCACAGGGGGACAAAGTAGGCCAGAGTGAGTTACTGTCACATTTGATCCATTGACCAGCCTGTTTTATCCAGTTTGTGTTTGTTTGGGGGGGGGGGGAAATTGGGGGTGGATTTTGAAATGACTGGTGGGGAATTTCTGGGGATTTTCCCCAGCACTTTATATATTTAAAAAATCCATGCAGTAAAGGTTTTGCTATCAGTAAAAAATTCTTTATAAAAAGGATTTGATCTGCTTTCTGCAGCACATTCTTTTTTCATAGCAGCTTACAATGGAAATATTTCAGCTCTGTGGTATAATCTGAAAAATCACTGGTTCAAAATGTACTAGACCCTGAAGGGAAGAGAAGTGTGTATATCTAGAACAGAGGTGCACAAACTGCAGGTCAGGAAGCCAAAGGGTCACACTGTCTGCAGATAGCTGCCCATGGAAGGGAAAATATTTTTGACACCCCACCCCCCCTGATTTAATGCTTAGGTTGAGAGAGAGTATACAGATTTGCTTGGAGAAGGTCCTAGTGCTTGGACCACTAGGAGCATTTCCCAGTACAGAGTGAAGATCAGTTGGCCTGGTCATTCTCTCATAGTTATGGTAATTTAAAGGACTCCAGCATATTCCCACATCCTTGCCGAATCAAATACCAAAGGAGACCTGAATAACTGAAATACTACCCTAAGAGAAACAAGAATGCAAAATGAGTTAACCCTCTCATTTCTCTGACTTGTTCTGTCTCATATCCATACCCCTACTGATACTGATGTCTATGCCCTCCCCCCTCCCCCCAACCCATACTCTTACAGAGTGGTGAACAAGTTGTTACTCTGGGTTTTTACTGTAGCACTAAAGAAGAATATAAGTTTTTTAGCTCTGCTTTGATCACTCATGCCTGCCATCTAAAAGGTTCTTCATTCTTGCTTTACAAGACTAGGAAGTGCCCAATAGTGAGTTTTGTATCCACCCATAATGCTACTTAATTCGAGCAAGTACTTCTACCCCAGCACACAGCTATTGATGCCTGTTGTATAATTTAAGTTTAACTTTCTCACATACAGTTAGGACATTCTTCTTCTGAACAAAGTTTATTAAGATCCAGCTTTCAAAGTTTTACCTTCACTGGTTTATTCTACCTGGAGATGAAAACTGGAATAAAAACTGTCAGATCAAGGAAAATAATGCAGTTAAAGTTGGTTAATAACCCTTGGGCTGTTGTTTAGCTGCAGATTCTCATATATAGTTTGTTCAAGGTTGCCCATAAATAAATTGGCATAGGATGGATCCATGTGGGTGCCCATAGCTGTACCTTGTATTTGTAAGTAATGTTTATTATTGAAAGTGAAGTTGTTGCAGGTCAGGACAAGTGTGGCTAATGAGATGATGACTTCCATGGGGGGTTCTTTTGAAGTTCTGCTATCCAAGAAATTGAGAGCTTGAATGCCATCTTTATGTGGGATATTAGTGTAGAGAGAAGTAACATCGAATGTGGCTAGTATGGTATCTTCATTGAATAGGTGATGTTTATTCAAGAATTCTATCCAAGAATTTCTTGGATAGCAGAACTTCAAAATTGCGGTATGGACAAACAATCCCCATGGTTAACATATCTGCATTTCATTTTGAAGAGACTGGTCTTAGGCAGTTTCATTTATAATGATTCGTGTTTGTTTCCCCAGGAGGATAGATTATTGCTTATGCAACGCATTAGGGATATTGCTAGACAAAATGATTGTGCCGTTGCCCGTGCCTCTCGGATTGCCCCTATTTATATTTTGATTAAATACTCATGGGGATTGGAAGAATACCTTAAAATTGAAATGAAATGGAAACTCCAGGTAGCACTAACTAAACTCAGATTTGAGGAAATGTCATCTACTATGGTAGAAGGTCGCAGGCTTGCTATTCCTCGAAATATGAGGTTTTGTATTAGTTGTCAGGACAGAATTGAGGACACAATACATTATGTAATTGAGTGCCCTTTATTTAATACTATGAGGCAGAAATTTCTTCTCCCTTTCCCATACTGTCAATGCCTTCTCTAAGTGGGAGAAATTAGTTTGGATTTTTCAACAAGCGGAGAAGGGCTTTTTGGCTCAATTGGCGGCCTTCGCCCTCTGAGCAGTAGAAATACGCCGAGCACGTCTCCTCTTTGTTGTAGGTTTTGTCGGACGGGGATATTAGAAATAAGAGGGTTAGTTATTATATTGAAGATCTCTAGGTAGATGTTTTATTTTATATTGTTATGTAAGTTGGATTCTTACTATTTGGTAATTTTACTAATTAAAATTTTGGAGATTTACCACCCCTATGGGATTTTAAGTAGGGGTGACTTATTGGGTTGCACATTCCCCAAAGATTGTAAATGTCTTGGGTTTGTATAATTTTTTTATTGTAAATATTTACTGAAAGGTTTGTAAGTTTTTTTTATAATGGGCCAGGGCGGAGTCTTGTGCCTTAACTAACTATATATAATTTAAAATATAATATATTAATTATATTAATATATAATTAATTATATTAATTAATTATATTAATATATATATTGATGTATTTTTTATTATTTAATATATTATTTAATCATATTAAATTGTTATATATTTCTTTAATATTAAAGTTCATATATAATATATTAATATTAATAATCACAAGAGCATTCTGAAAAAACGCATTTGCACTGTCTGAGAGAAAATAATGAAATCATAATCTCAATACCCCCTAGCTCTTATGTAATGCTTTCTTTCCCCAAAAATCTTGTCCCTTTAGAAATATCATGTCTCCTCTGAGGTCATATTCACACCTGATGACAGCAACGGTGCTTTTAAGATGCAAGGCAAAGAGGTAGCAGCGGGGAGGAGCCCACTGCCGGAAGTAACGCCAGTGCAAACAGGGACTCTGCCACAACATTACTCATGGACAACAGGGCACAAAATCCAGCCCTGTCATCTGCGAGTAATGTTGCAGCAGAACCCCATTCGCACTGGCGCTACTTACACCAACGGGCTCCTCCCTGGTGCCAGGTCTTTGCCTTGCATCATTTAAAAAGTGCCATCACCGTCAGGTGTGAATGTCGCCTCAGTCTTCCCTTCTCTAGGCTAAACATGCCCAGCTCCTTCAACCTTTCCTCATAGGACTTGCTTTCCAGACCCCTGACCATCTTTGTTGCCCTCCTGTGAACCTTTTCCTATTTGTTGATGTCCTTCTTAAAGTGTGGCACCCATAACTGGACACTGTACTCCAGCTGTGGTCTGACTAGTGCAAAATAGATTGGAACTATTACTTCTTGTGACTTGGAAACTATACTTCTGTTAATGCAGCCTAAAATTGCATTGGCCTTTTTTACAGCTGCATCACACTGCTGACTTCATGTTCAGTTTGTGATCAACTACAATCCCTAGATTATTTTCACATGTACTGCTGCCAAGCCAGGTATCAGTCTCATCCTTTATTTACGCATTTTATTTTTCTTCTGTAAATGCAGAACTTTACATTTGTCTCTGTTGATGAGACAAGATTGATGAGGAGCCATTGAGGAGCACTTTTTGAGTATGGTTCTTCCGACAGCTGTAAATCCACCTAATGGTGGATTTAGCCCACGTTTTACCAGCTTGTGAAAAGGATTATCATGGAGGACTTTGTCAAAAGCTTTGCTGAAATCAAGATATATTATGTCTATGGCGTTCCCATGATCCACTAAACTAGTAACTCAATCAAAAAAGGAGATAAGATTAGTCTGGCATGACTTGTTCTTGACAAATCCATTTTGGCTTCTAGTAATCACTGCATTGTTTTCTAGATGCTTACAGATAGTCTACCAACAGAGCTATAGGAGAAACAGCTGGAGTGTTCCACTCAGCCACCAGGGGAAGGACTATAGTGCCCAGTAAGCTAGATATCTTTTGTTAGGGTATTTATTACAGGTGCAGCTGTGGTGTGGTTGGGTAGCTATGCTTTGTGCTTGCTGTGCCAGGAGTCATGGATTCTAGCCTCCATTGTGTTTCCTTCCTGTTACCTTTTTAAACAAAATAAACTCTCAACTCTCATTGACCCTAATGGATGTAGGATGCAACCTGAGCTGTGAAAAACGCTGTTATTAAACACAATGGGTGATTTCAGATGTGACAGGGCGGCTTTCGCCCCGGCACGGAATCACCCATTTGATTCCCTGCCGGAATCCCGCCATCACGGCAAGCAGATGTGCTGGCCGATTCCAGTGGGGAATCAGGGGGGGGGCTGTGCAGCGCAACATGCAGCCACACAGCCCTGCCCCCCCCCAGCCGCCCGCCCTCCAGGAGACGGGCGGGCGCAGCAGCCAATCCGGCCACTGCGTCCAACTCCAAGCCGTGGTCTGGGCCACGGCCCGGAATCAGCACCGGTAACAAATTACCGGCTGCCGATTCCAGACCGTGGTTCAGCTAACCACGCTTTCGGAGATGGTCCCTGGACCATCCTCGAAAGCGTGGTTAGTTTGATTCCCGCCGGAGGTTCACTGTGGTGAACCTCTGGCGGGATTCAAACAGACGTTACGGGACCATTCCCCACCACATGGTATTGACTGTGGTTGAGCGTGATCTCATAACGTCTGAAAATACCCAAAGGGGCTTTCCCCTCCCCTGGTGAATTTTCTGATGTTTGCATGCAGTTTCTTTGCCTATAGGAGCCCCAAACCTCCATCGTTTCCACTTCCTTTTCCAAGGTCTATCATGAGAGCCACCAGAGCAATTGCTAGCTGTGTCTATCTACTTTGGTCAGCTGGGCACTGTGTATTGGTCATACAAAGAGTTTACAGCCAGTATCTTAAAAAGGCCATTCTGGTGTGGTTCAGCTGTTCTGCTTTGGGACAGCTGTGCCCAGGGTCCTAGGTTCTATGCTGCCTTCTTCTTGCCCAAGCCCTCCCAACCCCCAGTAGCTGGTCTTTAAAATCAGTGAGCACGTACCCACATACACTCTCTCTCCCCCTCAAGAAGACATTTGTTATAGGCGTAGTGCCTATTACTTGACCTGCAAATGGCAAACCAGGTAGTACATACTGGAAAGGTAGACCTCCTTTGGAAGGTACTCATTTCCACTCTACCTGCAGCAAAATCCAAAACATACCCAAGCAGGGGTTTTTTTAAAAAAAAAAAAAAAAAAGAGAGAGAGAGGAAATGTTCCTAAGGGTCAGCCTTTACCTTCAGAACAAATATTGTAAAATGTGAATTCCATTTGATCCTTCTCTTACAACATCATGGTTTCATGCATACACAAACATACGGATAAAACTGTACGAAGCTTGTGGGTTGAGGAAACAGACGGCCTGAGTCTGGTGGAGCTTGCTTTGCAACCTTATTTTTCATGACCATGAGCTGGAAAGCAGACTCCCCTTGGAAACAATGGGGGAGGGGGGGGACCTTAAACAATGAAAAAGCCTTAAACACAGAAGGCAATGGATGGAGCAAGAAATTCATCCAGTCCCAACTACTGTTGTGTAATTCCAAAGGACTTTTTAGAAGCATTCAAAGGAAGGTACAGATTATTTTTCCTTTACAAAAAAAACCCATTGGTGTCTAATGCCACATGAATGAAACACTATAGAGAATGAAGTTTTCCCACCTGTTTTCTTTTTTAATAAATGTGATCAAAATGCATGAACACAACTTCCTGATGTTTAATTTACAGGTTCGACCAGTTCACATTTTTAGAAACTGACAGATTGTTTTACTGGCTAATGCAAATGTTATTGATCTGTTCTCTTGCTGAACTAATAGTCCTAAGCCTGGGCCAACTGGCTTTCTCAGCTCTCCCAATGTTTTCCCGAAAGAGGGGCCCATTACATGGCAGAGGGCAAAGGACAGGGTTAGATAAAACTGTTTAGACGTTTCTTTGATGTCCACAGGCATCATCCTCAGCGACTGACCAATGAAAACAAAAGAGTTCTGTCAGGCTGCTGGAAATCTCAGCCATTCTTCTCACCACCTTTTGATATCCCAAGGCTTCTATACCCTGACCTCTGCACTCTGACACAAAGATCTCATTTGAAGGATGGTCAGCCATGTCAAAAATTCTCTCCAAATTTAGACAATAAGTAAGGGATTTCTTTTTCCTTTCCATAATTCTATTATGTCCCTAATGTACCAGCTGGAATCACAGAGTACTTTTCTTTCTTTCTTTTTTTTAAAAAAAAAGAAAGCAAAGAGGACGTCTTGCACTTATATTTAAGAAATCATTTTCAGCAATCCAGTTAGATTTCACAGACCGCTATTGGAGCTTTTAATGTATGCAGAAGCTATTACTCCTTTCTGCAGACAGGCGTTCGATGAAACTGTCTGTCTGGCCACAGTTCTTTTGTCTGGAGTTTTATGTTCCCAACTAGTAGCATGAGCCATGTTATAGCTCAATTGATTATAGGAGGGAAAGTCTTGGAAGAACCTTGTTTAGACTCTACTTAAATTACCCTGCACACCTTTAATTTAAGATAGGAGGAGAAAAACTTAAAACCCATACATGAATAAATTTAGGAGCCATTTTTGAAAAATAATTTTACTTATGCACGTAGTTCTGCTGAAGTTGACTGAGGACTTGAGAATCAGCTTCCATTGAAGTCCACTCCATTTCATTGACTTCCAAGTGGGAGTTGGATTTCTGTCTTATTGGAGGGGGAGGGCGGATTATAAACTGAGTAAAATCGGGGAAAGAAAACTCCAGTAAACCTATCTGGAAAGCAAAATTAAATGTCTATTAACTTAAAATTTAAATGTCTGTTATATAAATATATCCAAACACCCAAACATTCAATATAGATTTTTTTAAAATAAAGTACACATGCTGGTGATAATATTTAATTGTCCTTCTTGGTCAGAAAATGGGTCCATATAGCCCAGGGATACGGAACTGGCCCACAGCCAGTATTTATTAGTTCTATCTCCAAATCCTGGTTTTAGGCCACTGATCCAACCCCTGCCCTCAAAGAATGGGGTGCACTCAAGAGAAAGGGAGTAGCGATGAGGTCATGGCACTCTGCATCTTAGTTCTCTGGACATTTCCCTGATTAGATTGTAAGCTCACTGGCTGCGTACGCCTAGTAGCGTTACACAAATGATAAGTGGTAGCAGTAGAGGGCACTGCTTGTTCCCCAGATGGGCGAACTATCTGGTGTAGCAGAGGTGGCTGCAAAGGTTGGTAGACCGAGTAGAGTGGAAAACCTGCTCAACCACACACCTGTTTATCTGGTCATTTATGGTGCCCCCCAGAGCATCTCTGCCATAGTTAGGTCTCTGCCATAGTAGGAAATCATCTGGTATTTGTGAGATCATTACTGGGAATGCTGAGTTCTGGGATTCACACTTTGAAAAGAATGTTGAAAAATCAGGCAGGGGGAATCAGGAAGGAGCTAGAAAAATGACTACAAGCGTGCCCATAGACTGAAAGATTCACAAGGGTCTATCTGCAAGGGGAGGAGATTTCTAATGAGAAAGGGGTGCTTACTTTAGAAGAGAAAAGAATAAACAAGGTCTAATGGACGGGAGCCGAAGCTAGACACGTTCAGGCTAGAAATGAGGCACAAATTTTTGGCAGTGAGGGTAATTAAGCATTGGAACAAATTACCTTAGGGAAATGATGGATTATCCATCACTTATGAATGTGATCCTCCAAGCAGATAGTGCAAGATCTAACACTTAGCGTAGATGTGGGTCCCACTCACTTTAGTGGAACTCATACCCATTTTAAGTGCAAGGAGTGGCATCATCTCATGGGATCACACCCAACTTTCCAAATCAAGATAGGATACCTGCCTAAAGCAGTGGTTCCAAGATGTTTGCCTGTGTAACCTCATTTTGAGACTTAAATATAATCCCATGACCTTAGACAGCAGCAAAAGCATGCAAATATACCCATATTAATCAAATATACCCATATGCCATGTGCTCACTTAGAGTTTTAACGCACAGTTCGGAAACCTTCCTTTTATGGGATATGCCCCAGCGCAGTCTGAAATTATGAGCTGAATGCAGGAAAGGCTAGGGCATGGGTGCTGCTGCTGGCAGATTATAAAAAGGTGAAGCGTTTGCCCTCCCTGGACTTCCCCATTGTTCTGCCCTTTGCTGCGACATTGCAACACTCTGCAAGGGGCACAGCTGTGTCGGAAAGGAAAGCGCAAACGGATTCTCACACTCCTTTTCAGTTTGGCCACACCCCTTTTAGAGCATTGCAATGCCAGACGCTACACAGGGAGTGGGCTATGTTTGAAAGAGCATAGGAGAGCCTCTTCATCCCCGACGTTTTCAACATCACCTCCTGCACTTCCCCCCCCTGCCCAACACACACACGCGTTCTGGTGGTGCCCTGGGGCTAGGTGAAATACTGTGGCTTGTTTTATGCAAGACACAAAATTCAGTTATCACAATGGTCCCTTCTGGCTCTAAAACTTATAAATCTGCTCCCACTTTGCCCTTACTTTGCATTTGTGTGACTGAACAATACAAGGTCCAGGGTAATTAAAAAATCATGAAGGCAGCTCCGTATGCCTTCTGCCCTTTAGATGATGGAGCTCCTGAAAGGCAAAAACTTACATTCTTCTGTCCAGACTCTTTTTTACAGAGTCAGACCAGTCCTTAATCATTGTCGGGATTGACAGTACTCAACACTACCATGCAAAAAACATTTTCCACACTGTGGGATTTAGCTATATGGTAACCCAACACCAGGCATACCAGAAAAACTGGGAATAAAATGATAGATAAAATTCAGCACTGATACGTGCAAATTGATACACACTGGAAAAAAAAAAACTATATATAGTTTTAGTTTTTCCTGTGTGCACCAATTTGCACTAATCACTGTTGAATTTTATCTACCATTTTATTCCCAGTTTTTCTGGCAAAGCGTAACAAAGGCTACATTTGGCCTTTAAGGCGCTCCATCAAATATATATAGAAGTTCATCAGAGCCTGAACTGGAATATTTGCTGGAGACGATGCAAGATCTTTCTTTTTGGCCAAGCATTTGGCAGGTGGAGATAGGGGCTGGGTGAGGAGGTTCTTAGGTGGAGGTGGAGTGGTTTTTGTTAGATATTTCTATGGGTAATTTCAGACGTTACGGGCGCCCGATTCACCACAGTGGATTCCCAGTGGTGGCAAACCAGCTAACCACCCCCCGTGGGCAAGAGAGGCCCCAAACAGATGTGACAGGAGCGGGACCATGGCAGGGAATTGGACCGGCAGACCACGGCAGGGCAGGGCAACAGACGTTACGCCGATCCCGGGCCGTGGTCAAAGCACCCAGAAGGCGCCGGGGCGGCTCATCCCGGTTGCTGCTGTGTGCTCTTTAAATCTCCCTCCCCGGCCTGTGTTGTTGCTCGTTGCCGGGCAGCGACGCTGCGTGCTTTGTCCCTGGCTGGGAATCATGTTGCTTGATTCCGGCCGGTGGTTGCGGTTCAGTCGTTACTTTTTTTTGTTTCCCGGTGGGAATCGCTTTGACCACGCTTTCGGAGATGGTCCAGGCCGGAGTTCTGGAAGTGGTTAGTTTTGACCCCTGGTAGGGATTAACTGTGGTGAACATCTGGTGCCTGCGAAACAGACATTCAAGGTGCTTTGGCCCTGTCGCGGGATTGACCATGGTTTACTGTGGTTGACTGTGATCTCGTAACGTCTGAAAATACCCTATGTCGTTTTTATGCAGTTCCTATATTGTAAGCTGCAGTGAGCCTTAGGGGAAGGGTGGGGTATAAGTTGAATAAACAAATGAACAAATAAATATACAGTGATTGACTACATTGTTACCACTAAAAAAAGAAATCTTGGGGTCATTGTGGGTAGTTCGCTGAAAACATCAGCAGTGGTCAAAAAAGTAAACAGCATTAGGAATTATTGGGAAGGGGATATAAAAATTGAGAATTCAGTTTCCCAGTTTCTATATTAATACATGGTACACACACACTTTGAATACTGTGTGTAGTTTATTTATTTATTATTTATTTATTTTATAAATTTTGTACCCCGCTCCCTCCTGCCTCAGGCAGTTTGGAGCAGCTCACATCATATAAAATACATTAAAATATAAACAACAATATAAATTCATAAATAAGTAAGTTAAATAGTAAAAATACAAATACAAGTGGTGTGAGTAAAAACATAATAGACCCTCCCCACCCACCCTAACCCTACCCTCCCCCAAATGCCTGGCAGAAGAGCCAGGTCTTACACCGACGGCGGAACACAAGAAGGCTTGGGCTGAGGTGGACCTCCACCGGGAGAGTTCTACAGCACTGGAGCAGCCTCTGAGGATGCCCGCCTGTCAGTCCTCACGCGTCTATAACAGGGAACTTCCAGAAGGGCACCCCCCGATGACCGCAAAGGCCGCCCAGGTCTGGTCACCTCATTAAAAAAAAAAAAAGTCCTAGTAGAACTGGGGACGGGTAACCAAGGTATGGAGTGGCTTTCTTATGAGGAAAGGCTAAAAAGATTAGAACTCTTCACTTTAGAAAAGAGATCCCTTAGTAGGGTTGCCACCTATGCAAAATGTTAAGGAACACTTATGAAAATTACAGGTCGTAGGGCCTGCATTGGTGCTGCATTGATGGTAAGGCATTTATTTTTCATAAGCGTTCTTTTAAAATTTCCATAGATGGCAACCCTAACCCTAAGGGAGGTGTATAATAGAGACTTACAAAATCATGACTGAAGAAAGTAAGTACAGAGCTGTTATTTACTGCTTCTCCTAATATTAAAACTACAGGACACCTTGATGAAATTCACTGGCAGCAGGTTTAAAATCTACCAAAGGAAGTGTACACACACAGACAATATGTAATTAACGTGTGGAACTCACTGCTATGGGATGTTGTGCAGGCCAAAAGGATTAGAGAAGTTCATGGAGGATAGATCCATCAATAGCTATTAGTCAAGTGGCTCAGGGGACGAAATCTCTACTGGAAGTCCAAAGTGAATGATAGGAGAGAAATCATTCCATGCACGCCATGTTTTTGTACTCTTCCTCTGAAGCATCCAGTGTTGGACACTGTCAGAGACTGGATGCTGTGCCTGATAAAGCATTGGTCTGACTGACCCAGCATAGCAGTTTTATGTCACCTGTGACAAAGTGCGTTAGCCTTCTCCTACCCCCTCACTGCTTGCCCGAGTCTTGTATAGTATCCGTTGTAGCAGTGTGTGAGTGAACAGGAAATGACTGGAGAGTGAAAGGTCATCCTTGGTTTGTCTGTGCTGCAAAGCCTTTCTTTTAGTTTTCTCCTTCCTCACTTGAATGACCCACAATACTGGATCATCTTCAATTTCAAGATTCTTCATGGCCTTGCTCCATATCTTTCTGCACTCATTTCCCAATTCATCCCCGCCCCCGGGAACATCTTTGCTTCATCTCTGGATAATTTCAGACGTGATGGGCCTTTCGGCCCACCACGCTAAACTCTGGACCGGGATCCGTCTCGGGCCGGTATCCCGGTCCGTGATCAGACCGGCCGTTCCCGCGATCACAGCCTGAATCCACTGCAATTCAGGGTGGTTGATTGTGATCCCGTAACATCTAAAATTACCTTCCGACACCTTCACCTGCCCCAAATCTCCTGCTCCCTAAACTGTCTTCACCCCTTCTCCCATATTGCCTCCTATGCCTGGAACTCCTTTCCTGGCCACTCTGCTTCCTCCCTTCCTTCCTTTAAATCCCTCCAGAATACCCACCTCTTCTTCCATCAGGCTTTCCTGGGTCCTCATCTGCACAGACTGCTCATAGAAACTTACTGTGCTATCATTCAGGGTCTCCTTCTCCCCTGTAACTAAGCTAAACAAGTGCACCCGTGATTTCTCGACTGCGTGACAACATCCCTCTCTCTACCTGTGGGTAATTTCAGACGTTACGGGATCACAGTCAACCACCCTGAATCACAGTGGATTCAGGGTGGTGGCTGTGATCACATGAACGTCTGTTTGAACCCCGCCAGATGTCCACCACGGTGAATTCGTGGCGGGGTTCAAAGCTAACTACGATTCTGGAGATGAGGCCGGCCTCACCTCCAGAACTGTGGTTCGCTGAGCCACGATCAGGAATGGGGCGAAAGTAACGTCTGTTATCTCGTCCCGTTCCTGACCGTGGTCCAGACTGCAGTATGGGATCGGGCACAGCAGCTTGATTGGCCACTGCGCCCGCCTGTCTCCCCGAGGGCAGGTGACCGGTGGAGCGCAGAGCTGGGCGGCCGCATGTCACGCTGCCCCACCCCCTCCCCAATTCCCCTCTGCGATCAGGCCGGCATGTCTAAGGATGGGCGGTCTGATCACGGACCGGGATCTGAGACAGATCCCGGTCCAGGGTTCAGCGTGGCAGGCCGAAAGGCCCATCACATCTGAAATTACCCTGTTTCTTCTTCTTTGTCTATTCTAGATTGTAAACCTCTTGGGGCAGGGACCTATCATTACTAATGATTGGTCAGTACCAGGTATATTACTGGCATTATATAAATACTTAATGTTAATTATACTGGCACTTGGTAGCCAGGAGAAACAAGGCTAAATGCTTTAGCCTATCAAATGATTCCTTTGGGAGTACCCAATTAGAGGAAAGAAAGCAGGTTAAAAGGTAGCCTTTCTGAATTCAGTACAACAGTTGCTGAACAAACAATAGGCAGCCTAGAACTGTGTGCTATATTTTAACCTAGTATCTCGTTTGTTTGTTGGTTTACTGATATCTGGAAAACCTGTTCACCAGCCTGGAAAGAGAAATAAATACTTTAGGGTTGTTTGGGTTTTGTTTTGTTTTTTAAAAACTTGTCCTGCTCCAACACCTGTGCTAGTTCAAAAGCACGACCTACCTACACCACCACTGCCCCTTCCCTGTGACACCTCTGCTGGGTAGGGATGTGCGAACAGAACCAGGTTTGGTTATTCGGCCGTTCGGTGGTTCGGGTCGAAATTTGAGTTTGGATTCGGTATTCGGTTCGGTCGTGCTCGGTTCGGTCTTTAGTTCGGTGCAATCGGGAACTGAAAATGACATTTTGTTTTTGAAATAAAGGGAAAAAACTGAAAAACATATTTCCGGCTATAAAATTTTTGTTTCTTATTCGTTTTTGATGAAAATTGGGGAGATTGTACCCCTGATAGAGCACACTAAGTGTACCAAGATTCGGAATAATTAGATAAAGGGAACCGAATTCAGAAGCAATTGAATGTTGTGATTTTAGGAAAAGCTCCAAACACATTCATGGCTACAACTTCTTTATCTTGCATCCAATGTTCATGAAACTTGTGCATATTATGTCGCTCCATATGCTTAATACTTCTGCCAATTTTCAGAAAGAGTGAGCAAAGGGTCCCAAGGGTATAAGACATTAACCTGAAAATACATTTCCAGCTGTAACGTTTTGATATTCCATTCTGTTTACAGGATATTTGACAAGAATGTATCAAATACCTTTCCTGCCATTTCAGCAAATGTACAGGAGATTTTGATAAAGGGACCCAATTATATAAGCAATTGATGTTGTCCCTGTGAAGATCATTATTCAGATGAATATCAGCATATTCAGTGCCAGTCAGAGGCAGGCACCCTGCATGGCAGGGGGAGAGAGACTGTAGGAGGAAGGATGTGGAGCAACCCCAAAGTCTTACAGACACATTCAATGGCCAAACACATTACTGCAAGCTTCTAGCTTTACAGGACCAATTGGTAGTGGCTTCGAGGTGGGCATAGGGAGCGGCCCTGTGGCGGGCATAAGCAACATAACTGGGACTTCTGAGATAATATCCCAGCAGTCAGGACACATAGTTTAAACACATCCAGGCTGGCCAATTATCATCTCAATCTCATCCTGCAGCACTGAAACAGATGACATAAGAGAATCTCTATTGGCTCTTTCCTAAACAAATGCTTCTGACTTCCCAGAAACAAGTGGGGGAGATATGTTGCGATGGTCCCAGCACATAATGAGAATATTTGGTTGACATTTCTGTTGGCCAATTTGCAATGCCACTATCGACACGGAGTAGATTTGCAGGAGGTTCGGTCCCCTGGGACCGGCTTCTCTGGGTGGGGTTCCCCCCGGCTGTGGGTGGTACATGGGTCTAGGTGGTACTGCTGTGGTGGCAGAAGGGTGGGAAAGTGTGGTGGCATGGCCTTTTGGAAAAGCTGTTCCCAAAGGCCCTAAAGGGCACGGCCTTAAGCCAAAAGAGGATTAGAAACTCCAGGGGATACTAAAGGAAGGAAAGAAGTCAGCTGAGAACCCCTAGCTGTAGCTGATGGTGGAGCACCTCCTCGTGCCAGAGACTGGCCAAGAGAGGAACAGCTGGTAGCCTACCTGATGCTAGGGGGCAGCCAAGACCAGCAGGCTGAAAGCCCAGGCAAGATGCCAGTATATCAGCCAAAGGCCTAGGCCAGGTGCCTGAGGCAGTAGAGTGTGGGACGCCTGGTGGTCTAGCCAAGAAGAGAGCTAGGTAAAAGCCCAGTGGAACTTGGTAAAAGCCCTCCAGCCAAAAAGAAAGCAGGATGCAACCCCAGGAGTTTGCCCAGGACAGTGAGGCCTAGGGTTGGTGCCAGACTGAAATAAGAGTAGGCCAGAATCCCCAGCTAGAATTGATGTTGGTGGCCTAGCCACAGGGAGAGCTACAGCATATAACCAGCAGGACATATAACCAGCCCATAGGCTGAAATTAGAGTAGGCTTCCAAGTCCAACTTGATAGGGACAAGCTATCCCTATCAATAGATGAGTTAGAATTCCAGGTGGGGAGGGCCTAATATACCAGAGGACTGCACTGAAGAGTGGAGGACTGGGGTAATGAGTCGTCCAACCTCCAGAGAAGAACAGTATGGAGAATGTGAGGAAAGATCCATTCCTCTGAAGGGAAAACACAGACATTAAGAATTTTGCTCAGGTAGAGGCCCGAGCACCATGGCTGGGCCTGTTCATCACCGAGACCTAATCTGCCAACAACGAAAAAAAATCTGCACTGGAGATGGGGCACCCTATTGGACATCAGTGAATGCCGTATTTATTTATTTTATTTATTTAGTTAGTTAGTTACATTTATATGCCACCCCTCATGCCCACGGCATCTCAGGGCGGCTTCCAACACAATATAAAACAGTTTTAAAAAACAATATTTAAACATAAAACAAATTTAAAACACCCCCCCACAAAAATTAACCCACCACCCCACCCTCCCCTCCGAAGGCCTGGGCAAACAGCCAAGTCTTACAAATACGTCAAAAGGCCAAGAGGCCCGGGGTCAGGCGAGCCTCCTCTGGGAGGGTATTCCACAACCACGGCCCAGCCACCGAGAACGCCCTCTCTATTGTGGCCCCCCATCTGACACGGGGGACCTCCAGAAAGGCACCCCCAGTGGACTGAAGGGATTGCTCTGAGGCACGGAGGGCGAGGCGGTCCCCGAGATATGAGGGGCCCAGACCATGCAGGGCTTTGTAAATCAATACTAACACCCTGAATCTGGCTCGGTACGCTATAGGCAGCCAGTGCAGAGCGCGGAGCACTGGTATTATGTGCTCACGCCGTCCCGTCCCCGTAAGGAGACGGGCTGCAGCCTCCGAACCAGAAACAAGGGAAGCCCCACGTAAAGCGCGTTGCAGTAGTCTAGCCTGGAGGTGATGAAGGCATAGACGAGAGTGGCCAGATCGGGCCAGGAGAGGTAAGGTCGAAGCCCCCAGATACAACTGGCGAAAGGCGGCTTTAGCCACCGCCTCCACCTGCCGATCCAGATGGAGGTCCGAATCCAAAACCACCCCCAGACTCCGAACCTGAAGAGCAACAGGTGGGCGAGCACCCCCTATCAGGGAGGCCAGCACCTCCCCCGCCCTTCCCACCATCATCACCTCCGTCTGATCGGGATTGAGCTTCAGTCTGCTCTGCCGCATCCAATCCGCCACGGTCTCCAAACACTGGGAGAGTAACAAGACAGCAGGACCTGGGTCAGTTGAAAACGAGAGGTACAGCTGAGTATCATCAGCATATTGGTGACATCGCACCCCGAACCCTCTCAGATCTCCCCCAGGGGCTGCATATACACACTGAACAACAGTGGAGACAGAATGGA
>QEPC01004950.1:597739-625873 GCA_003113815.1 Sphenodon punctatus
AGACAAATTTGTGCATGATTGGTGAAAAATGCGCGTGTTTTAATGCTCGTTTAAACACCTAAACCGTTTTAAATGCGCATTTGCCATGATCGTGTAAAAGTCAAAACCGTTTTGAATGTGTTTTTTAAATAATGTGCATTTTTAAAAACCGGTTTTGAGCCCCTTTGAACACTACCTATGGCTGCTACCTGTCTTTGTAACATGTTTGGTTTTAAACCCTTGCTTAGTCCCTCTTGGAGGAAATCTAGAATCACCTTTACAGTGGCCTTGACTGGTCTCACCCCTTTGTTCTCGCACCACCCAGCGAAACTAGCTCAGGTACTTTGGTAGATTGGCCTAGTTGCCCGGCATCTGGACTGGAGCATAGTCTCCAGGACCTGCTGAGAATAGCCTAATTTTCTAAGTGACCTCCTTTCAATTTCCAGGCTGTTAGACTGAGTGTTTCCAGGTTTTCGTGGAGTATCGGTCCCTAGGACAGCATGTCCTCTCTGTATGGCAGTCTGAGAGGAGATGTCGTTGACATGCTTAGAATGTCCATGAACCATGGACACCGGGGCCAGTACGGGGTCACCAGGATCACTTCTGATCCTTCCCTCTTGATCTTTGCCACTGTCCTCTGGATCAGGGGAAAAGGCAGGAAGGCGTATAGTAGCCCCTGAGGCCATGTCAGCTTCAACATGTCAAAACCAGTTGCTTGTTGGTTCGGAAAACGGGATATGAAGATCTTTGCTTTTGCATTGACCGGTGAAGCAAACAGATTGACTTCCGGATCTCTGAAGGCTTTTACTATCGTCCTGAATGTCCTTAGGTGTAAGGACCATTCTCTCGGGTCTATTGTTTCCCGACTGAGTCAGTTGGCTTGAGTGTTCTTCTCTCCCGCTATGTGCACTGCCCTGATTGATTTTAGGTTGGTTTCTGACCACTTGATTAATGCAGAGGTTTGCTGGTGTAGTGCTTCCAATTGTGAGCCCCCCTGTTGGTTGATGTATGCTCTCGTTACGGTATTGTCCGTATAGATCAGAATGTGTTGTCCCCGAATCCATGGTGCCAGTTTTCATAGGACTAGGGATACTGCTCTGAGCTCCAGCCAATTGATGTGGTGTTTTTTCTCCCATGTTAACTACTTGCCTTGTATGGACCTGTTCTGAGTGTGTGCACCCCATCCGAATAGGCTCGCATCCATGATTACTGATATTCTGTCGGGGTCTATGATGGGAATCCCGGGTTCAAATCTGTCCTTCGACACCCACTACATTAAGAATCTCTTGACTGACTGTGGAACAGTTACCCATGTTACCCCTTGTGTCAGTCGGTCCTGCCACGGTCTCAGTAACCTTTGCAATGGTCTTGCGTGGAATCTGGCCCATCTCAGTATACCCAGACAGGATATCATGCTGCCCAGAAGGCTGGCTAGTTCCTTGAGCCTGGATTTCTGACTCCTGTTCACTTGCCTGAACAGGTTCATCAGCGTCTGATGTCTCTGTTGGATGAAGTAGATCCTGTAGTTGTGAGTGTCCAGGATTACTCCCAGGTGTTCCAGGGACTGTGACGGTTCCAGATGGCTCTTCTTGAAGTTCACTAGGAAACCGTGTTCTTGAAGATACTCTATGACCCTGTGCATGTCTGACACTGCTCGATTGTAGTTCGGGGACCGTATGAGTATATCGTCCAAGAACGGGTGTATCTTGATCCCCTCTCCTCTGCGGTTTGCTATGAGGGTGATCAAGATCTTGGTGAATGTCCTGGGTGACATGGCCAGACCAAATGGGAGTGACGTGCACTGCCAGTGTTGGTGTGCGTACTGGAACCTTAGCCACTTCTGGGCTGGTAGAATAGGCACGTGGGATGGTAGAATAGGCACGTGGAGGTATGCCTCCTGGAGGTCTAGCGATGTTAGCCATTTGCCTGGTGAGAGTGCCGTCCGAATAGATTGCAGTGTCTCCATTTTGAACCTTCTTGTCCTGATGAATCGGTTTAATCTTTTCAGGTCAAGTACTGCTCGCCACTTGTCTGACTTTTTGGGTAAGAGGAATAAGACTGAACATAGTCCGGACCCTTGTTCGTGTCGGGGCACCTGCTGTATGGCCCCGATGTTTTGGAGTCTGTGAATCTTGGTTTGCATAGCGAGGTGTTTCTGTGGGTTGCTGGATCTTGGCGGGACAGTAAAAAAGTTTCATGGGTATTGTTCAAACTCTATTGAATACTCTCTTTGTACAGTCTGCAGCACCCATAAATTGGAAGTCGCCGTCTTCCACTTTTTCCCGAACCCTTAGAGCCTGCCCCTGAGATCGTGCAGGTCCATGGGTTGGGTGAGGTAGTCATGATTCTGATTTGCATCTGTTCGCCCCTTGGGTTTGGCTCTGTTTCCTTGCCCCTTCTGCTTATTCCATATGGGTCTATATCGCTGTTGTCTTCCCCGGTTAGGGTAGAATGGTCTTCTGTTGTTCCATGTTGGTTGTCGAGAACTGAAGGGACGAAGTCTTCCTTGCTATACTCACGCTCTGTAGGGTTGGCTTTTTTGTTTTATCCGCCGCATCTGTCAGGACCTTGTCCAGGCACACACCGAATTGCTTTGAACCCCGGAAGGGGCCCCCTACCAGAGTATTTTTGGCCGTGGAATCTCCCTTCCACGAGCGCAGCCATAGGCGATGCCGTGCCGCTACATTGGAGGCTACTGCTCTAGCTGACCAGCGCAACATATCCGTGGAGCAATCTGCGATGAATGTGTGAGCCAGCTGAATTCTGGTTGACAGGATTCTCATCATCTTCAGGGAAACTTTGGGGTCTCTGGCCCTCTTGATCCAGGTCGTGAGCGCTCTGGAGAAATACGAAGTCAGAATAGCCATTTTCATGATTACTGTCATCTTCACAAAATTGCGTCGGAGGTTGCACTCGATGCCCTTGTCTGTGGGGTCTCGAGGATAGCATTCCACTTCCATTGGAAACACGGAATTTCTGGCGAGTGACGTGGCAGCAGCATCCACCTTCGGGATGGCTAGGAGGGTTTCCTTATTTTTTGATAGGGAGTACAGGGACAATTGTGTCTTGTTCATCTTGAATAGCTTGTTGGGCTGTAGCCATTCACTCTTTATAATCTTCTCATACGCCTTGCCAAGGACCATTCCCCTGTCCTTTGCTCTGACTCGGGGGATCTATTCCCTAGCTTCTTCATCCTCCTCTTCGGAGGAATCCGAGGAAGCGTGCTTTCCTTTGTTGTAGGTGTAAGGCTTGGGTGACCTGTTCAAAAATCTGGTCCCTATATTTAATAGGGAATTGTCTATCAGATGCCTCTAACTCTTGTTCTTCTAGCTCTCCTTCTTCCATAGGGGAGGTCTCCCCTTCTTCCTCTGATCCCAGGTCTTCCCCGGTTTGGATTTCTTGTTCAATCTCCTCCTCATTTTCGTTCACTCTTGAGGAGATCATTTCTCTCTCTATCCGTTCCTTCCTTTTCTCCCTGTATGGTCTCCCTTTGTCTGAGGAAACTGAAATCACCTCCTCTGATTCCTCTCCAGATAAGGCTGGGGAATTTAGAGGCCCTGCCACCCTGCGCTGTTTCTTCTGCTTGGAAAGTTTACCTTTCCCGGCCTCCTTGGAGCGGCCCTTATACCCTATTTTCCCCTTCTGTCTTGGGGGTGATCTCTTGCGCTTTAGCTCTGCAAGGATCTCCTTCAGAACCTCTATATGGGGGTCCTGTGTTTGAGGGGGCGGTTCGCTTACTGCGCTAGCCTGTTCCTGCGCTGCTGGTGTCGCTGCCGCTGACTTTCTCCTCATGGCCATGCCTCTGCCTTTCTTTGGATTATCGGCTCAACTAGGCCGTGACCGATGCTGGTTTACCCTTGAGAGGAATGGCCGCTCCTCTAGTGTGCCCGCTGACAACCCCTCCTCCCTGCAAGTTTTTGGCGCCGGGGGAGAGCATGTAGGTGGGGTTAACGGCGCTTCTGCGCGCGCTCGCCTTGTCTCCTTCCTGCTCTGCCAGTTCCTCCTCCCGGATTGGCTTTTGCACCGGCGGGAGGTTTGGGGGTGTGGCGAATAGTGTCTCTGCACGCGTTCATCTCAGTCTCCTCCCCGCTGACTGTCCTCCACTGCTTGCGTCCTTGGTTGGGATTGCAGGGGGGGGGCTCTAACCCAGGTCGCCAGGCTCTGAGCTGTGGTCACAGGGGGGGTATCCCCTATGCATTTCGCCACACGGGGGGTATTGAAAGAGGGATGTGAGGAGGGCTCTGTCTGTTCCTTCTCATGGCCGAAAGTTCCTCCAGTAATGGATTCCCTCTCTCCGGAGAGTCCGGGGGGGGAGGGGTGAGCTCCCTCGCAGCAATGCCGGGCTCATGCCGCGGACTGGCTGCATATGAGCACGCTTCAGCGCAGCGGGAGGGAGGATCCAGAAGGATCAGTAGCCAGCTCCCTTTCTCAGGGTGCTAGACCCGCTCTTCAGGTTCCCCCTGCCCGAAGGAGAGGGGAGACACCCGGGATCCGCTCCTTGCCCCCTCCGGTGGGGGTGCGTGTGTGAACAGGGAGAGGAGTTCCTCCTCCCCTGGCACAGTGAGTTCACTTTCCTTCCTTGTAGGCTGCCCATCCAACTTCCAATTCTTGGAGGCAGCTCGCCTGCATCCTACTTGTGTGAAGGCAGACAAACAACTGGAGATGGGATGGAGATCCCCGAAGCATGGACACAAAAATTTCTCCCTGGAGGTCCAGGAGGACCTCCAGGGAGAAACTAGCTGCAGGCCCCATTTGGCCCTCCTGCTTGAGGTTCCCCATCCGTGCTGTAATTCAATAAAGTTGCAACTTTTGATTAACCCAATTCTTGTATACATCTTTTCTATCCCCAACACCCTACGTTGCTGCAACTCATTTGCCACAGTCCTAAGCATCATTTACTCATGAGTACAAGTGTTTTGGACTGCAGGCTTTGACATCAATGGTACAGATTAAGTGAGCATTGTACTGGTAAACCAAAGAGCTAATGTAACTCTTGATTTCCTTAATATAAATAGATGTTCTGTGAAACACTGAGCCACACAGAATAAGCAATCTCTGGAACCTAGCCACATTTTTTTCTAGGCATACGACATAAGGATCATCGAAATGTCCAACTGTTTCAAACACACAACTGTCCCAGTCGCCTTTCAGCATGAAAAAATAGTTGGCATCTTTAACTGAAATACTTGTGTGAATTAAATAACTGGTATTTATTAAAACTTTGCTCTGTTTATTATGCAACAGGGCAAGTGTAAGTATCCATGGCAGTAAAGAATTGTAGCAAGGGCAGAAATGTATCTATTGTGGAGAAGAGAACTGAACAACTTCCTAAGAATTGTGCATGCATCAGGCCCAGGGTCTTGAACCCATGTCCCAAAAAGGGTTAAGAACAGCGGCCAGTCCTCCAGCACCACTGTCATAGCCTGCTAATGACCTGGCCATTACCAAGAACTGCTCTCGGTGCTGCTAATCAGGCCCTACACCCCTCAAATTTGTCCCAGCCTTTGTCACATCTACCAGCTTCCTGACTGGACGCCAGTCAGAATATAAACCTGGCCGGCTGCAAGAGGAAGCTAGACCGAGCAGCTCCTCCTTTCTCCCTGTTCTGCTTTGTTCCCTGCCTCCTCTCTCCCTCTTCTGGCTCCAAGCCTGACTCTGTGCCCCAAACCCACAGTCCACACATGTCACAGATGCCACATGCCCTTTACTGTTAGCTCCTTGCACAGAAACCCCCTGCACTGCCCAACTATGTCCCTGCCTGCCTGGTTCAATGGGAACTGTCAGCAGTGCAGGGAATTCCTGGCTCCCTTGCCAGCAGCACTTCCAAAAATTGCCCCATGCCTACCCCACAGACGTTATAAAAGTGGGGACGGTGATGATTAAGCCTCTTGTCAGGGGAGGCTCTGGATTGGGCCTACCCCTCCTGGAACGGGCCAGCCCCTTCCTCTTACATGACTCTGAACGCTTTATCTGGCAATTTTCACTGTTGTTTTGTGACTCAGCCTCATCCCACCCCATAGCCATCCTTGTTCATACTCCTGCTCCAGTGCTAGCCCCAGCTTCTGTTCCAGTGTCAACTCTGGCTCCTGCTGCACCCACTCTGATGACACCTGGCTCCAGCTTGTACTGAACCCCCTTTGGCAGTGACCTAGACTCCAGCCCACCTGGATGCCTGCTTGTTTGTCAACTTGTCACCCAACTCATTGGGTGTTTTTAGACAGACAGGCTGCCCCGGCTGCACCAGCCTACTTAACCCCCGGGCTGGCCCGTCTGTCTAAAGGCACCCCACTAGATGTGAAAGTGGAGCAGGCACTGCCTGCTCTGGGCCAGCCCTGTTTGCAGTGCTCCATAACATCCCAGAGCACAGTCTCTGGAGCAAAACTCTGGGCATTGGCCGGAGGCAGAACTGTTGTCTGTCTGCCGGGACAGACTCATGCTGCAACTCCATTTTCAGCCAGCCGTTGCCCCGGGTAACATCACAGAGTTGCAGGCGCCAGCCTAGAGCATCGGGCAATCCGCCTGCAACTCTATGGTGTGGGGGGGAACCTGTGCGGGCAGACCACAGGCTGGGGCAACCACCAGGGCTGTCTAAACGGACCCAGGCATGGCTCCAAGTGGGCAAAGGCTACCTGCCCCCTGGAGCAGCGCTGGGGGCAGGTAGCCTTTGCGTCCGTCTGTTTGCACCCATTCTGCTGCCTGCTGCCTGCCACCTGTCCACCATCTTCCTGTCCATTCACATAGTAACCTTCCCCAGAGCTGGTCCCATGTCAAGCTGTGCTGCACCAAGTGTAGTTTTCTATCATAGATAAATGTGCTCTGCAGACGAGTATAACAACACATAACGATAAGGATTTTAAAAAATCCTATGAATGTACAAGCTGCAAATAATGTCACTTAAAATGACGTAAGCTGGAAAGTAACATCAGAGTACGTATGTGAACATCAAGGAATAAAATTAGGGTTTATTGAGTAACAAACTTTGCTGTAGAAAGTTTGCAATATTTGCTCTGAATATGTTTGAAGGTTGGGGTTGGTGGTTCTGACAACTATCCTTAGCTGATATGGCAAGGATCCTGGATCAGATTCCTGGCTACTCCCACACGGTGCATGGAACGCTGATTAACCAAGGCAGCATAAATCCAACTTGTAATGCCATTGACTCTTCTCTGAGCACTACTCGCACTATGGGCTGTATCGAAGAAGCCCCAAAGCTGCTCTCAAATCATGCTGTCCTGGAGTATTCACAAATGGCTGAAAACTTACCCCAGGACTGCAAAGGTATTGTAAGTTTTTCTTGACTGCCTATCTGTTCAGTGAGCACATCCTTTTAACCAACGGTGCATGTTCTAGAAGGTGCTATGTTAACTGGATGTCACTGCCGGGTCACCTTTATGACCCCCAATGGTCATATTTATTTAATTAGATTTGGGTACTGTAGCCTAAATGTGCTATATATCTAGCTTAAAGGGGTTTATTTTAATACTGCTTAACATCGTTAGCCCGTAACCTGCACATGATAATTATTTATTATTTATTCAAATTTTATACACCACCCTTCCCATAGAGGCTCAGGGTGGCTCACAATTCATAAAACAACAATAAAATTCAAACAATACAAACTCCCACCCTCCTCCACTACTCTACCCCAAAAAACCCAATCATATCAGATACTCCCGTCTGCTGAATCCTACAGGGACTACTCTCCTGTAACTGTAAGGGGGACACAGATAAGCTATATAGATGCAATCACTGAATTACCAAAATTGGAAGTGATCATTTCACATATGTAACACACAGACATAAATGCCCTCCAAAGAAGAGTCTTACTACTGACCACTGTGGATAAAAGTTACTGGGGCATCTTTTGAAGTGTATTTACTGATGCTTATTTGTAATTTCCCAATGGCTTAACCAGAAATGTATTTGGAGTACATAATTCTGCCTATCAAGGGCATGTTCTTCAGAAGTTGAACGTCCCCAAAGCATGCTGCAGAATAATACTCAAAATATTTGCAACAAATTAAACAAGAAGCACAAGATACATGGAGGGGATATTTCAGTCCATTATTTGATGCCTGGTCTTTGGCTACCCTAGGTATATATATACCAGGAAACTTCAATTTGAGTGCCAAGAGGTTTAATGGAAAAACTTCTGAGTCCAAACGGTTAAGAGCTCTCTCCAGCACACGCAGAGCTGTTTGTTTTTCCTGTGCTGTGTGATAGCACATGTCTTGATCGATGGAAATCTTGTTTGCAATGTTTACTTGTGCTTGTTCATCAAATCACTGTCTTTATTTTATGATCATGGAAGATGACGAAGTTGATGTAAAGAAGATTTGGGGGACCATTCCTTTAGATTATCAGTGCTGCCTGCAATTTCTGAAAATTCTTCTGCTAATTTTAGGTAGTGGACAAATGGGAGATGAGAGTTCGGCAATTTGTGATAAGCATTTTCATGAATTTGCACACTTTGGGTATTATCTTTAGAATAGTAAAATTATTGTTTAACTTATGAGGCAAAGGACAAAATGCAGACTTTGCAAGGGAAGGGTGGAATCTGGCCTCGCCACCTCCATTAAAATCAATGGCAAAAATCAATGGCAAAAACTCCACTAACCATCAAGATTTTACCCCAAATCTTTGACCCTTTTTAAATAGGCCAGGAGTAGTCACGGTGCATTGGGGGGGGATGGGTGTGTGCCACGGTGGATGTGTGGCACATGTGCAGCTCATTACACGGATATACATTCATCTCCACCCACCTCCACCAATCTCCATGCACAGAGGCAATGCCTCCATTCATGGAGAATCAGTGGAAATGGGTGGAGCACAGGAGCATGCACGCACACACACACACACACCAGCTGTCACACAAACACCCCTCTGCCCACCCAGTCACACACATAGGTGAGGGGGGTGGTGGGGGGCATCTTGTGTGAAAAGGGCCATAATGTAATTCTGTGCATCAAATTTCTAAGGGCAGGACTGTAGAGATTCTAGTGGCAACTGCTGTTTAATGAGCATCTTGTCAAATACTGATGAAATAATTTTTTTGTCAATTTTGTAATGATGTCAAGTTATTTCAATCAAGTATTAATAAATATTTTTCAAAAATTATATGTAGCAAATACTGATTTTAAAAAGCAGTATTTTAAGTGTCTTTGTGAAAATATTTGACATCCTAATGGACTTATGGACTTCCACTCTCCCTGTAAGACTGGGCATTATATTTGTGTTGCAGGGATCCATGTTTACTGTGTTGTTTCTGCGATTTGTTAGTTTCAGCCGGTAGGCGGCAATTGCAGTCAAGTTGCAACAGGTACTATGCGCGAGCCCTTTAAATCTTGAATCAGGCTCTACCTTCTTGCCCACACTAGAGCTGGCTGTGACACCCCAGCTGCCATCTGTGAGGGAGCCTGTGTCTTGGATCAGAGAGCTGAAGGATGCAATGCTGGTGACTGGGACTCCTGGGGATTGGCATTTGGGTTTTGATATTTACAATTTGGAACGGATATTTGGGGCTGGGAATCAGATGGGCCGGGAGACTGGATTCAGGTTGGTGGAGGCTTGGGGGCCAAGGGCATAGCTATAACAGATGCAGTAGGTACAGCAGCACCAGGGCCCGTGAGTCTAGGGAGCCCCACACACACGTACAGCACATATGCAACACTGAAGTGGAGTGCCTCCCCAGCAGGGATCCAATTCCTTCTTCTGCACCACCAGGGCCCATTCCCACCTAGCTACGCCCTTGCTGGGGGCTCTGGGAAGCAGATGGGAGGGGCAGCCTCCAGAGATGGCTATTGACCAGGAGTGGGGAGGTGGTTAGGAGAGCTGTAAGTGGCCTTGGGCTATATAATCCTGGGGGTCTGGGATGCAGAGATTCAGAAGAGGGCTCAAAGTAGTTTCTTTTTTAAAAAAATCCATGTATTTGGACTTGTTTCAGGGTTTCCCCCTTTTTTCTATTGCACGTCTTCTAGTTTGGGGTTTGTTTGTTTTTGGAAAATTGCTCCTTATTTTTTCTTTTTTGCTGCATGTGGTTAGGTTTTCATTTTTATTTATTTGCTTAATGTGTCTCTTGTAAGCATAACGCACATGATGTCTCGAGTTCAGTGGTGCAAGATTACTGCAGATCACCATGTGGACAGCACTAACGTTTCTGGTAACAATATCAGAGAGAGAACCAGTGGTAAGAGCCTAATAGGGCTGGAATGACATCCATTTGAAAGATGAATGTGCTACAAATGCCAGGAGTCCCATGGAGGAGGAGGGGGGTGGGGCAGAAGTGTCATGTCAGCACCAAGATTGCTCAATATTTAATTCCAGCTAAACACATTCATCCTTACTCTCACCCATAACTTAAGGACATAAAAAGAGAAGGAATCCAGGCCTGGTGAACAAAGATAAAAACCTTATATAAAGAGTTTCATAACTGTGAAAGAAACAGCAGCCATACATGATCAAAAAATTGTTGTTTGGGGGAAAAGGCAGTCAACCAATTAATGGGGGGGGAAAGGACTATGGTCACAATTATGCTATAATCAGAGGTGTCCAATATAATTGTTGGATAGGCCAAAACAGATGGGCTGGTGCCACACTGGGCCATCCAGCCCTCTAATCAAGGAGTTCCAGGTTCCTGATCAAAATTTAATTTGATTAAATAAATACATTTAATGTGATTCTCTGGCAGACAACCCTCACACCTGCCTGTTATATGGGCATCCTCCTTGGAGCAGTGGTTTGGACTAGATAGCCCTTGGTAACCTTTTCACACCTATGATTCAAATCCTTAATCACTTACTTTGGAGCAGTTCCATTTTGGCTTATGTGCACCAAGACATTCATTGATTAGGGGAAGAATGACTAGGTAAAAAGGAAGGTTTTAAGACATATTAATACGTAGCCTTCTTGAGACCATCACAGATTGTACTAATGGATGAAAGACATAACACAGATAAAGTACACGTTTTTTTCTTCTAAAAGTGGCTTTTCCTAATTTTTGATGTTAGAATTAAATGTATGTAGATCCAAAGTCATCTAGACTGTTTTATGGCAAAAGCTCCCAATGACTTCAACTGGAGATTTTTCTGAATAACGAAAAAGGACAGCAGAATTCGACAAGTATATTCTGTTTTTTCTCATTAAACAAAAAACCCATAAATTTCACAGCAGTATTCGGTGCTCAAGAGTTCAGAAACCATGAACTTACATAGGTTACACATGTCTTATATTTTCAAGTTTTTCTCTAAAAAAAACAAAAAACCCCCTTTTTTTTCTAATTAAGTTGAGATTCTCTACAGCAGGAACCTAGTAGCTGGAGCTTTAAGAGAGAGCACTGATATTGCAACACTGATAATATTGTATATAATGATATACAAATATCTGGCCATAGCAGGATTAACAGCACAGTTCACCAGCATTTCATATGGGCACAAGTCCCATTTCCTTCAATATATTGTAGAATGTTGTGCCATAAATGTACCTTTCAAATCTACCTGCCATAAATGTACCTTTCAAATCTTTGTCCCTTTGCGGAGCCATCTTTTGTGTGATTGCTTTTCCTAAAATTCATCTGATTCAATTTAATAAAAACAAAATCACATGCATGGGGGCTGGGAAGCTGGCATGGGGGTGCTGGGAAGCTGGTGTGGGAGGGGGTCACTGGGAGTGAGGGGTTCTGGGGAGCTTCCGTGGGGGGTCACTTGGAGAGGGGCCAGGGAGCTGCCACAGGGGTGTCACTTGGAGTGAAGGGGCCTGGGGAACTTCCACGGGGGGATATTTGGCATGTGGGGGGTGGTTGGGGGGCTGTCATGGGGGAGTGCAGGAAGCCAGGGCAGGAGGGTCATTTGGGACTCTGGGAGATGTATGGACTTGGGGGGGGGGTCATTTGGGGTCATGGGGGTTCGAGGAGCACTGTCAGAGGGGGTCATTTGGGGCCATGGTTGGTGCAGGTAGCTAGGGTGGGGGAATCATTTGGAGACATATAGGGTGCAGGGAGCTAGGTAGGGTAGCAGGATCATTTGTTGCATTCCCAATAAAAAACCAGCGAAATTATATACTAAAAAAACACTTTGGTTTAAGAGACAAAAGACAGACCCTTATAAATTCAATCATGCTCTAAAAAGCATGGAAATTGCAGGTGAAGGTTCCCACCTTACGTTCCGTGCCATTAGCAGTAAAGACGTTGCACAGTCTCACATATTGCACTCGCTTACAACTTAGGCTCCATGCCCCCACACTTTGCCTTGATCTTTCAGCCCCTCTGCAGGTTGGGGTCACCCTCTTCCTCTACAAGTTGGGGGCAACACTGAAGCTGGGGACAGTGCTATATAAATGCTTAATAAGAATTGAAAGTTCAGTACATATTGAAATTAATTTTAAAAAAATGCCCATTGGAAGGAATAGAGGCAACAGCAATGCCAATTTGGAAATAAATCCTATTGTCATTTGCAGATTCCATTAAGTGGCTGTGAAAGAATACAACGGAGCTGCATCTTTGGGAGTGGAACAGCAAGGGGCACCAGGGAGAGCAAGTGGAATGGGTGGAAGGACAGAAAGGAACAGGGATAGGGTGCAGCAGCAAAGTACTTGGTGGAATAACAGGAGGAATGCCATGACAAACAGGTAGAATGACACGGTTCTGAGTGAAATAACCGAATCAGAAGAGTGATAGGATGCAATGGGGAGCACTCCGATACTTTCAACCAGTTCCCATAGCTTCCTCCCCATTGTTCCACTTCCTCTTGCTGCTCTCCCTGTTATTCCATCTCCTCTTGTTTCTTTTTCGTCATTCCACACACACAGCCTTCCTCCTGTTCCCTGTCAGACATACAGCTCATGTATTTCCCAGGACTCTTGGGCTCAGGGTCAGTGGGAGGCTGGCCTTCTCCCTGAATATACACCCCTCCCAACACCTCTCTGCCCTTTGCTGATACATACACTTCCCCGCTACCCTTGCCTGCTCCCCAGCCTCATCTATGCACACCACCCATTTCTCTGCATTGTCCTCCATAAACACTCAATACCTGGCTCCCACCTCCTGATAAAATACTCTTCTCCCACTGCCCATCTGTATATTCCCCCATATACAGCCTCCCTGTACTCAGCTATCCCATTCTTCCCAACCCAAATGAAAGGATATTGAGAAAGGAGGGGCGTGAGGGGGCAACAAGCTGTCGTGGAAGAACTGCCCCCACTTGTGGAAGAGCTGCGATACCCGCATTTTTTGCCAGTCCCCCTTCTTTGGTCGCATGACAAGTGAGTGCCCATCTGTAGCTAGAAATCTCATTGAGCTAATGATAGCAGGTGACATGGATCTGCTGGATCACTCACAAGTTCTGCTCAGCAGCAGTCACGAAGGCCTGGAGTACGATAAACAGCATCATGAAGTTCTCAGCATCTGTGGCTCCGGTACTGTGACCTCTGCAGAGAATATACCAAATGTTTTTAAAAGTTTACACAGCTGGGCATCTGCCTAGCTAGGATTGGCTGTGTACCACATGAGCAAGTACTGGCCACTATTGGTCATCTGTCATTACGAGTGGCTAGCTATAGGCTGCTGTAGGTTTGCAAATTTGAGAGTTTGTGTGTTGCACCAGCACTGCTAACCCACGTAAAAGGCATGCCAATTCACGTAAAATTATTACAGCTGTTACCAAATGGAAGCATGGAATTTTTTAATTGGGTTGGGGGGGCAGGACCAATTGAACAATCCCTTCACCCCACGCAGATTCCCCCCACCTGCCCATTTCTTCTGTAAAGGGAAGAATCTACAAGGCAGTGAAGGTCGCTGTGCAAGGAATGTGTGTGGGAGCTGAGCTGCCCATTGGTTAAAAGGAAATCATATTTTCTTATCTTTTGAAAGCAACAATTGTTGCTTGGAATGAGCATAATGGGGTCATACTGCCATAGAAAGCTGTTGCTGCAAGTTGCTTGGCAAAGAAAGAAATGGCTTCTGCTTCTGTCGGTGCTGCAGCCACCTGGAAGATGAGGCTCAGAGGAATTGGGGGGGTGATGGATACAGTGACCTTTGCTGACATTTAGGTGAAGCCTGATGTTCAGGGAGAAGTGTCAAACCCATCCTGCAAGGCTGGCTATGGGTTCATAGGGTGGCAAACGCACACAATGGGGTTCCATGTATGCATGATGGAGAGCAAACACCATGTAACCCTGCTGAAGTTCAAAGTTCAGCAGCATGGAAGAGTGGGAGCTACAGAGGGGATGAGAGGGATGCGTCTCTTCTGGATGTTTGTACACTGCCAGAAGTAGAACTGTCAAAAACGGAGGCTAGACCTGCTCTGCCATTTTCCCTCATCACTGCCCTGATGACAGCAAGAGGATTTCCATGGGGCCACCAGGAGTGCCTCAATTGGATGGTGGAGCTGAAGCTCCTTGGGGCAACAAGTGGTTTGGGGTACAGGGAATGTGAACCCACTGAAGGAGAGCTTCTTGCCCTATAAGAGGTTTGGACACTCCCAGAAGTGCAGGGCGGCCTGGTGAGCAGTGATGTTTTCAGCCACCACTATATGGATATTTAATTAATTAATTTAAGAATGTACTACCCCACCTATCCTGCCACAGGCAGCTTACAATTATAAAACAAACAATAAAACTAGATACAATAAGGATCAAAATATCCCTCACCACCCTAACCCACTCCCCACATCCCACCCATCCTCCCCACCAAAGACCAGGCAGAACAGCCACGTTTTACAACTGCATCGAAAAGGGGAGATTCGGGGTCAAACAGGCCTCTAACAGCAGGGAGTTCCACCATCGTGGAACAGCCACCGAAAAAGCCCTCCCCATCGTGGGCCCCCCGAAAAACTCAGGAAACCTCGAGGAGAGCACCCCCCAATGACCACAGGGGCCGATCCAGGACTCAAGGGGTGAGGTGGTACTGCAGGTAGGTCGGGGCAAGGCCGTTTAGGGCTTTAGGATATTGCTAGCCAGGGGCTACAAGAGGTGCATGTTTGAATGGGGGATATATGTGAATAGGGATGGATTTCCAACCCCACAGTAGGTGAGACCCCAATAGAACTGTGTGCTGCTACCTGCTAGTGAGACATAAACTGTACTGTAAACCATGGATGCAAAACACTGGGATGAGAACATGCAAAGACTGATTGAAAGCAAAAGTAAAAATTCAAAGTCCAAGCAATTTTCACTATAGGCACTCAATAAAGTATGTGATTTGCTCAATCAACTCAGCATTCTGTGCATGGCAAAAGGTTACCTCCAACCACCAAGTGCTGGCAGGTGTAAGCCCAAGTATGCACCTCCATGGGCGGGCAGGGATAGAAGGGCCGGACCACCTCCCTGAGTGATATCCCAGAAGAAAGGAACAGCTGGGCCAGCTTCTTCTTCCCATGGTTTGCCGGGGCTGTGAGTCATAGCAGGGGGTGGGATACTGGGAAATGGGGGGATGGAGCATGGCGGTGAAGAAACACCTGCAAGTTTATTAGGTTGTTGCACTAAACCTGTGAGTGGAGGCTGCCCACATGCACATGTAATACACACAGGGGGCTGCCCCTTTATTAAGGCTCTACATGCTAAATGTGAGTGGGGGCTGCACGGACTGAACATGGACTCCATCAGCTTATTGTCTCATTTGAAAACACCCTAAGAGTAAAAACAACAATATGCAAATCAAATTATTCCCATTGTCCAAGCTGAAATGAAAGTAGTAGGTTATGCTCCTCTGTTCTCTCCACTGGCTCCCATCCCCCTTTGCACCCAGCACAACCTCCTTGTCTTCACATTCAAGGTTCTTTATGGCCTTACTTCCACTTATCTTTCTGCCCTCCTTTCCAGTGACATTCCCGACAGGAACTTTGCTCTTCCTCTACTGCCACTCTCTCTTGCTCCCTAAACAGTCTTTGCCCCTTCTCCCATGCTGTGTCCTATGCCTGGAACTCCATTCCTGAACACATACTCTCTGCCTGCCCTCCCTCCCTCCCAACCTTCAAATCCCTCCTAAAAACATAGCTCAGCAATCCGCTTTCCATAGTTCCTCATCCCCATAGAGGGCTTGTTATGCCTCAACTTATACGGTCTCATCCGTCAGGATTCCCTTTGCAACCTTGTAGCTAAGTTAAGCTCATGCACCTGCAACTACTCAGCTTCATTCATGTATTCCTCTCTCTCCATGGGTACCCCTTGTCCATCCTAGATTGTAGGCTCAGGGATATGTCCCTAGTCATGACTGTTCAGCACCAGGTGCAATACTGGCATCATCATCATCATCATCATCATCATCATAAATATAACAACATGAACTCTAAACAAAAGTATATATGGTACATTGTACAAATGAAGGTTTAAAAAAAACACAATAAAATATGTAAATGGTTACAAAAATGAAGCATTTGTTATATTTTGGCAGCTTTATTTTTAAAGAAATTTGATGAAATTGCTATTTTGTAACTGCGATAGTAATTTTAATCTTCATCCTGTACGTCGTCCCCTGGGACTCTTGCGTGGGGTCCCGCAGGGTTCCATTCTGTCCCCTCTCATGTTTAACGTGTATATGAAGCCACTTGGGGAGGTCGTGTGCAGCTGGGGAGTTTGTCATCATCAATACACAGACGACAGCCAGCTGTATTTATCCTTTTTGTCCGACCCAGGCCCGGCTATCCCCTTGTTGTCTCTGTGTCTGGCCGCTGAGGGGGGCTGGGGGGTGGATGAGGTCGAGCCAACTGAAGCTCAATCCCAATAAGATGGAAGTGATGTTGGTTGACAGGGTCAGTGATCTGGGAGAGGGGGACACTCCTGTTATTGGAGGTATTCACGCTCCATGGGTTCCATCTGTGCAGAGCCTGGCTGTTCTCCTGGATTCACAACTGCGCTTGGATTCCCCGGTGTCGGCTGTGGCCAGGGGCGCCTTCCGCCAATTACATCTCGTGAGCAGACTCAGACCTCGCCACCCTCACCCATGCACTCGTCACCTCAAGACTGGACTATTGCAATGCGCTCTACGTGGGGCTGCCCTTAGTGACGGCTCGAAAGCTGCAGCTGGTGCAAAACGCGGCAGCCCATCTCTTGACTGGGATGGGCCACATTACACCAGTGCTCAAAGGATTGCACTGGCTGTCTGTTGTCTTCCGGACCTGATTCAAGGTGCTGGTTTTAACCTATAAAGCCCTACACCATCTGGGTCCTGCTTATCTGAAAGATCACCTCACCTCCTGGGACAGCCCCTGCGGTTGTCCGGGGTCACCCTCCTGGAGGTCCCGCTTTTTTGGCGGGTCCAGACAGGCAGGAGGGCATTCTCAGCGGCCACACCATCACTTCGGAATTATTATTATTATTAGCAAACATTTATATAGAGCCAGCAATGTACCTGGCGCTTTACAAAGTAATTGAATAGACATGGTCCCTGCCCCTAGGGCTTACAATCTGAGAGAGCCCTCCCAGCGGAGATTTGCGTCAGCCCGAATCTCCTTGCCTTCTGGCAAAGTTGTAAGACCTGGCTCTCCCATCAGGCATTTGGTGGAGGGGAGGGCAGGGGGATGGGTTAGGGTATTAAATTGGGGGTTCTGCTCAAACCGCTGTGAATTTTAATGCTATGAATTTTTATACTTTGTTTTATTGTTGTTATTTATGTATTTCTACTGTTGGTTATTTTTGTATTCTGATTTTATTGTGAGCCGCTTCGAGTCGCCTTGTGCGAGAGGGGCAGGATAGAAATGATTGAAATAAAATAAATATATAAATAAATAGATTGTGCATTAGAAATGGACTGTCTGCCCTCTGGTGGCAAATAAAGGAATTGAACCAATTGAAATAAATTACTAGTATTACTCATTTTTGAATGGGGACAAGTTTGATTATGCTATAGCACACAACTGTAAATGAGGCATATTTATATTTCCTGTTATCATAAAAAAGCAGGTGAGTGGAGGGGGTGGGGTGGGGTGGGAAGGGAAACAGGATTAATGTAATTACCAGTTTCATTCAAGCTTATTAACCAAACACCAGAAATTTGTGTGCGGCCAGTAAAATGGTCTAGCAGTACCTTTCTGATGCTCCTACAGAGTGTTTCAGCTTTTATTTGAGTTGGTTGCAAACACAATGGAGAGTAAAAGAAAGACTTTAACTGATCCACACTTTAACAACTAATGTTAATATTTAACTAATATTTTAGTTACAATTTATTATTTTTAGGGTAATAAAAATATTCTTCATTCAGACAGGCGGCAGTAAGAATGAAATGTTTGGCGGTGATGATCCAATAATAATAATAATAGTTTATTAGGCGTGACCAAGGTCATAGCCAAAGAATAATACATAATAATAATAACCAACAAAGGATAATACATAATAACGATAACCACAATCAATAATAATATCTTAACAGGAAAACCAAATCATTCAAAAGGAAAAGTTTCCCTGTAGAATACAAAATATATACATAAATAAACCACAAGCTGCTCCTCTATCAAAAAAAATAATCAATGCTCACTCTTAGCTCCGTACCTATCTTAAATCCATCTCTCCTTGTGAGCATTTATAATCACAAAGTTACTCACAGTCACAGTAAACCTGCGCCAGAATTAAAAACATTCATCATAGCCATTACAGCCCACCCATCTTCTCATATCAGTTGCCGAGACCCAAATTTCAAATAGTAATAAAATTCACCTGCTACAACAAATACATAAACTCAGGGGTTCATCTCAAGTATATAACTCCCAGCTTCCTAGGCCCTCTCAGGCCCTGGGATCAGTACCCCGCTCAAGGCAGATCTTTCCAGGAGGCTCTGTCTCATTGCTAGTGCCCTAATAGCAAATTCAGACACTCACCTAGTTATCTCCGTATCTCGAGGACACGATAACTTCCTCAATAATTTGTTATCAGACCCCTTCTCGAGGCCCACCAGGTATCTAGATCTTAACCCTTCAAAGAAGGTACACTCTAGTAAAATATGGGCCACTGTGTCTGGGGTCCCTCCATCACATAATACACAGGTTCTCAGGTCGCTGGGGATACCTTTAAATCTCCCTTCCAAATAAGAGGAAGGAAAAGAATTACAGTGTAGCCTGGTGAATGCCACCGTCCTGGTAAATAAATGAGTCCAGGTTGTTCAAGGTTAGGAGTATACTCAGGGGCTACTATCTGACACTCCAGTAAGACCTTTTCAGTTTGGAGCGTCTGATCCCTCAATCTTTTCTGGGCCAATTTTTAAAATAAATCCGGTCCTACAGTATAAAGGACCGCCCACGAGAAGCCCATTTTATAAATTTCAGAATCAGCCGCTGCAATCCATGGGTCTAGTAGGCCAACTTTTCGGGCCATACATAACAGGGAGCTCTCCTTTTCTGGCATCGCCATCAGTTTTGCCCAAAAATTTGAAAGGAGCTGTAATGTTATCGTACGAACTGGTAGAACACCGGCTTCTGCTCGCAGCAGCACCTGTGGGGAGCCACGCGGCAGACCCAATAGAGAAGCCAAAAGCCCATTTTGGATATTTTCCAGCCTCTCCAAAAATGCAAGGCCCCAGATGGGAGCTGCATACAGAGCTTGATTTAATACTTTGGCCTTAAATAGCCTCAGTGCTGGTTCTATCAGTTTGCCCCCCTGACCAAAGTAAAATTTCAATATTGCAGAGGCCGATTTCTTAGTCTGCGCTTTCACCAGATCCAAATGGGTCTTTCAAGAAGGAGATGAAGAAAATGTAACCCCTAAATATTTAAAGGAGTAGACTTGATCTATGGGCGTCCCCTTTATGTTCCAAGAGTACACTGACTGGCTCTTTCGTGCTCCCACAATTAGAATTTTTGGTTTTGCATAGTTAATTTTTAGCATTTCTGAATAACAGAATTCACCAAATTGGTGGAGCAATCTCTTAAATCCCACCCCTGTTTGGGATAACAGCACGGTGTCATCAGCATATAATATAACTGGCAACCGTCTTTGCCCAACTAGCGGCGCATGAGCATCCACCGCTTTCATATTTATTTTATTTATTTATTTTATAGACTTTTACCCCGCCCCTCCTGTCATGCAGCTCGGGGCAGCTTCCAACATTTTAATATACAATAAAATCAGTTAAAATACTCATAAATATTATAAAAATATTAAGCAGGGCTAGAAAAACAATCTAAAACCAAAAATAGGTGGGGGAACTAAAAACCACACCCTACCCACCCTCCCTCCCAAAGGCCTAGGCGAACAGCCAGGTCTTACAATTTCACTGAAATGTTAACAGGCTGGGGGCCAGGCGAGCTTCCTCCGGAAGGGAGTTCCACAGCCGCGGTCCCACTACCGAGAATGCCCTCTCCATCGTGGCCCCCCGCTTAACACGGGGGACATCCAAGAAGGCACCCCCGGCAGACCGCAGGAGCCGCTCTGGGGCGCGGAGGGCGAGGCGGTCCCTAAGGTATGAGCGGCCGAGACCGTGTAGGGCTTTATAAACCATCACCAGCACCTTGAACTTGGCTCAGCACACTATCGGCAGCCAGTGCAGAGCTCGGAGCACCGGTGTAATATGCTCCCGGCGGCCCGTCCCCGTAAGAAGACGAGCCGCCGTATTCTGCACTAGCTGCAGCCTCCAAACCAAGAACAAGGGAAGCCCCACGTAGAGTGCGTTGCAGTAGTCGAGCCTCGAGGTGACGAAGGCATGGATGAGGGAGGCCAGGTCCGGGCCGGAGACAAACGGACGCAGTAGGGCACTATCTTATTTAGAAACAGATTGAATAGGGCTGGAGCTAAAAGGCAGTCCTGTCTAACCCCACGATCCACTGGAATCACCCTTGAAAGTGATCTCTAGTTACCATACCTCACCTCTATGGTATTCCCTGAATGGATCTTCATCATCAAGAAAAGTAGCCTGGGAGCTATTGAGGAGGCCCTCAACCCAGCCCAGAGACGCTCTCTGTTCACTGAGTCGAAGGCCTTCTCAAGATCCACGAAACAAAAGTAAAGTCTCCCCTGTCATCCAACCTGCTTCCTAATTAATGACGCCAGTAGGAGGATATGGTCTGTAGTAGCCCTACCCTCATAAAAACCTGCTTGTTCTGGCTCAATTGCACCCGACTCATTAATCCATAATTTCAATCTGTCCAACAAATATCTAGAATAGATCTTCCCGATGACACTGAGGAGAATGATCGGGCGATAGTTGATCAAGACCGACGTCTCCCCCTTTTTAAATATAGGGATCAGTATGCTTCTGAGCCAAGAATCAGGGACCACCCATGAGTAATTTATGGCTGTGAAAAGTGGGGCCAAGAGCTTGGCCCACCACTCCGGGTTTGCTTTAATTAAGTCGGCCGGGACATAATCCGGGCCCGGAGCTTTACCCACTCTGAGCGAGACTATTAAAGACCTAACTTCCTCCACTGTAACTGGAGGCCAGCTTTCAAACCTATTATTTGGACTTAATTGTACAGATTTAGGAATTGAAGAATCATATGAGAACAGGCAGGAATAAAAGCGTTCCCATTCCTTCAAAGGGATAGCATATGAATTAGACATATTGTCTTTCCATTGAAGTGATCGAATCAACTTCCAGAATTTAGGGCTATTCTTCTTTTCAATGGCAAGCTGCAGATCTGCCCATAGTGTCTTTTGGAACATCAGTTTTTTGTCTCTTAGCAAAGACCTATACTGTTTACGCTGAACCTGTAATTTAATCCAAGTCTCGGGCAAAGCTATGGTTCTCAACCTTTTCATTAGCTGCCTAAGGGAGGACCTGGCTGCCCTACATTCTGAATCAAACCAGGTCTTTGCAGTCTCATGCCTTTCTCGCCTCTCCTAAATGGTAACCCTCACCGTCAATTGTGATTCGAGGAGATTAACCAGTTTATTGTACCGTCCCACAACCTCTGGGGCCTGTGAGCTCCGATCCTCCTGCAATAAAGCTACCTCCGGGTTTTTAATAAACCCCTCGAATGCCTCTAGAAGGGCCTTAGCACCCTTCGATCTAATAATTGGTTTTCTGCTCTGGCCCTGAAATGGGCTCAGAAGTTGTCGGGTGGGAACTCCCTTCTTTCCCACCAGGGGTAACAGATCTAACAGAATGGGGAGATGGAGGGTGTCAGGTCTCAGGAGTATCTGTAGACCCAAAATGCAGCTAAACGCAGGGCAGGAAACCAGGAAATAATCAATTAAACTAGACCCGTTATATGAGTGAAAGGTATAATTGCCTTGCCTATCACCCCTAACGCGTCCATTTACAATTACCAAGTCTAGCATTTGGATAAAATTCACCATAGCCTCACTTCCTGGCCCCACCACAGTATCCAGTGAACATCGGGGGGGGGGGGGGGGGGGGGAATTATATAAAGATTCCTCCGAAGGTACCCCTGACAATCGAACCTCAGGGCTCCCCAGCCTGGTGTTGAAATCGTCTGCTATTAGCAGCACCACATCCGGGTGCTCACTCATTGCCCTGTTGATTAAATTGTGCATTTCCAGCCAAATCTCTTTGGAGTGGTGTGACGATTTCACTGGCGGGACATTCCCTAGGAGCAGTTCTATCCCACTGGGGCACGAAATATGTAATAACATAAAATTTGATTTGTGCCTAACCAAAATCCTCAATTTAAGCCCCATTTTCTGAGCTACCAGGACAGCCAGACCCCCCACTGGGCCTTCTGCCCTTGGTAGAACGCGTGGCAGAGCCACAAAAACTGTCAAAGCCAGGCAATTTTATAGCATCAGAGGTCCCCACCACCCACGTCTCTTGGAGGATAAGAATATCAAACTTCTCCAAAAAAGGGAGAAAGTCCTGTTCAAGACAACGCGACATCCATCCAGATAGATTCCATGTTAGTACCGCCCATTTATCCCAGCCTTTACCTCTGGACGAATCCAGGACCCCCTCTGTCTCCCCATTCAATTTATCCCTAGGCCTAACCACAATGGGTGTTTTCAGACGTTACGGGCCTGCTTGGCCCCGTACCGAAAACAACCCTTTCATTCCCTCCGGGGTCACCCCATCATGCCATATCAGACGTGCTGGGGGGATCCCGACGGGAAATCTGGGAGGGGGCGGGGCCGCGCGGCGCAACATGCGGCCGCACAGCCCCGCCCCCTCCACCCGCCCTCCAGGGAGACGGGCGGGCGGCGGGGCCACTGCGGCCGCCGCGTCGGGCCGGATGTGCCGTGGCCCGAGATCCAGCCGGGGACCCCGGGCCGTGGCAACCGGCCAGACGTTACTTTTTTTTGGTCCCCGCTGGGGATCTTTTTGACCACGCTTCCCGGGACATTCCCCCGGCTAGCCCGGGAAGCGTGGTTCAAATTGACCCCATGCGGGTATTGACCGTGGCGAACATCTGGCAGCCGCCAAACAGACGTTCGAGCCACAGTGACCACAGGTGGGTATTCACCGTGGTTCACTGTGATCTCGTAACGTCTGAAAATACCCAATGTTAGGATAACTTCCTCTGCTCCTTAGCTTTTTTCCTATCTTTAAAGAAGACTCCGGGCAAAATGCGACCTCCCTCTACTTGTAGGCTATAGCTTGCAGCAACTGCCCCATGCAAGGGGGACTCAGGGCCTCCATGCATAAGGCCACCAGCACCCAGCCCTGGAGGTGCCGAGCTCTGGGTCTCTTGTATACCTCCAGGATATGATTTGGCTGATATCGACCCGATGTGATGATCCAAGCAAGGGGCTACATTTAGTTCTTCTCCTGCTTGATGACAGGGGAGAAGGGGGGGCGTTTCTTGGGTTTCCTGTACAGAGATTATCTATTTAATCAAATTTATTTCCTGCCCTGAGCATTATAGCTCAGGGTGGCTATCAATAAAAATATCTAAAAAAAAACTTAACCCTCCCAAAAACCTTCCCCCTAACCCACCCACAATCCCACCCAACCCTATCCCTGCCTGCCAAATGCCTGGCCAAATAGAAAGGTCTTACATCGTTTCCAAAAAATGAACAGACTTGGGCTTAGACAAACCTCCAAGGGGAGAGAGTTCCACAATTGTGGGGCAGCCACCAAGAACACCGCTCTCCATACCCTTGCTGTAGAAACTTCATAAGCTGATGGTACCTGCAAGTAGGTCCCCTCTTACTTCTCTCTCTCTTTTGAGGGCGTCACCATCAGCCTGGGAGTTGTTTTTGACTCCCTCCGTCTCGTTTATGACTCGGATCCAGGCTGTTTCTAAATCCTGTTGCTTTGCTCTGTATAATATTGCTAAATCCAGCCCTGTCTTACTGTCTCTACAGCAAAACCCTAGTCCATGCTCTAGTCATCTCTTACCTTGACTACTGCAACTTCCTCCTTACTGGCCTCCCCTGCTCTGTTCTCGGCCCTGCATTGCAGGGAGTGAGGGCAGCAGCTGGTCGGGGGCCCCAGAGGTGGCGCAGTGGCCAGTCAAGGTGACAAGATTTTCCTCCCCCCTCCTGATGACTATAGACATTAACAACTGGTACTGGGGTCGGGGCATTGGCAGTTGGCCAGCAAGGGGCCATGGAGCAGCTCATCCTCCCCCCTCCCACCCTTGCAGGGGCAGGGCCTGGGGAGGCTTCCTTCCAGGCCGCTCCCCATAACATCGGGGGCGGCCAGAGGCATGTGTCGGGGGCATGGCTCAATGGGGCACGATCAAAGGATTGTGAGAAGGCCTCCCATTCTCCCCGGTGAGAGAGGGGTTGAGAGGGAGGATGTCCCCTGATGGCAGCAGGGGACAGAAGGATGTATTGTAGAAGGTCCCTGATTGTTATGGGGCGGGGGTACGGTTGGCACAAGGGGGTTAGGTAGAGATCGATCAGGGGAGGAAGGACCACATGCACTTGCACCCAGCAGGGCCTCAAGAGCACTCCAATCAAGGAAACCTGAGACAAAATGCCTGTCAGGATAGAATGGTGGCCCAATACTCTATAGGAGTAGCGGCCCCTATCATCATAAGGTGCCAAGTGGTTTGTGCTGGAAGAACCCGACTTCACTTTCACCTGACGCATACACAGACTCACATCGGAAAGTGAGTCTGGGCTGGGGGGAGGAACCGCTGAGGCCCGGTGAGGAGGAAGGAGGGACTAGCACTGTACTCACGGTGCGGGGGGTTGGGGGAACGGGACACTCCCAGGAGGGGGAAAGGCACCACCCGCTTGGCCACTCTCACATTCACCCTCACTCACAACCTTTCGGGAAACACAAAGGGTTAAACACACTCTCACACACTCACACGTCTCCAGGCACGTTGTCAACCGAAAGGGGGTAAGGAGGGGAGGCAAGGACTAAGGAAAAGGAATTCAAACACCTGATAGTCTCTCCGTCAGGGGCCAGTTTCCACAGATCACTGGCAGTGTGCAGCCTGCAGCGCCAGTGTTTGTAGTGTTAGCTCCGCCCTCCCGTCACGCCCGCAGGCGTGGGGAGCAGCGCAGCGTTGTTGGCCCCACCCCTGCGACATGCATGGCTCTCAGGGGCAGACCCGCGACATCCTTCTGCTGTGGCGTTGCCTTGGCAACGCCTGGCTTCCCTGCCGCGTCCTGCAGCGGCACCAGGGACGACGTGGAGGGGACGGGCGCCATCGAAGGAGTCCCGTGCCGTGTCGGGCGGCTCTGTTGCTGCTGCTGGCAGCCCCGGAATTGCAGGGACACCCTGACGCTGATGTGAACAGGATAGGAATGTTAAGACTGATAATAGCAGAGGATAATTGGAGGGGATAAGATGTAACTATTTATTATTATAGGGGGTGTCGATTGTGTATTGTTTTTGAAATGCTGGGTCCCCCTGTGTGGGATATAGACCCTAGTGTTGCTGTATTTGTGTGTTGCTTTGATTGTTGGGTTCCCCTGCGTGGGAAAAAACCCCAATCATTGTATTTATTTGCTGTTGTGAGCCGCCTCGAGCCACCTTTGGGCGGGAGAGTGCGGGATACAAATTAAAAATGAAATGAAAAAATCTCCATTCAGCGCTCTGCTGCCAAAGTCATCCACCTTGCCCGTCACTTTGACAATGTTCAACCCACCCTACACAGGCTCCCATTACATGAATGCATTCTGCACAAGCTCCTGGTTTTCACCTTCACGGCTCTTCATGGCCTTGCTCCCTCATCCCTCTCCACTCTTGTATCCTGCCACACTCCTGCCCAAGAGCTTTGCTCCTCCTCCTCTGCCCCCACCCTCACCTGCTCATGACCCCACTGCTACTCTAAAAGACTCCGCCCCTCCTCTCTTGCTGCCCCTCATGCCTGGAACCCCATCCCTGGATACATTCGTTCTGCTCCCTCCCTCACAACTTTCAAATCCCCCCTGAAATCCTACCTCTTCTGTCAGGCCTTCCCTAGCTTGTCATGAGTGAAACTGCACCTTCTTCCCCCTCACTTAGAATCTCGTCCCCTGTAACAAAATGAAGCACGTGCACCTGAATTTCTCAACCTCATGAATGTATCTTATACTGTAGGTGGTCATTCAGACACCTGAGGCCTAAGTCATTTATTTATTTTCAATATGTAATACCCCACCCATCCTGAGAGCAGCAGCTCAGGGTGGCTTACAAGTTAAAATGAATAAAAGCATAAAATACACAATAAAATCAACCACAATAAGAACATAAGTCTTAAGGAATTGAACTCCGCCCAGGAAGCTATTGGTAGCAAGTGCAGACTCTGGAACACTGGTGTTTGTGCCCCAGTGACCTGACCCCGACAAAAGATGAGCCTCAGCATTCTGTACTAACTGCAGCTTCTGAACAGTCGTCCAGGGCAGCCCCACATGGAGCGCACTACGGCAGTCTAGCCTCAAGATTACAAAGGGATGGACAACTGTGACCTAATCCAAATCTGATTTTAAAAAAGGTTGAAGCCGTCTCACCAGATGTAATTGGTGAAAAGCACTCCTGGCCACCGCTGCATCTTGGCATTCCAGGCACAGCAGAAAAGGATCCAAGAGCAACCCCAATGTTGTGAACCTGAGTGACTAAAGAAGGGTGGACCCCATCAATAACAGGTGTTCCTACAACTAGAGACCTGAGCTGGAAGAATCAAAATGAAATTCAACAAAGACAAATGCAAAGTATCGCACATAGGAACAAAAGCCAGTGTGTCTGCTTTGCAGCAGGGTGGTCACTACACCAGCAGAATCCCCAATCTATCCAGGGCCTCGAACACAAGATGGACACACTCCATGTTGGACAAGTCAAACAGTAAACACCAGATACCTTCAATAGTCGAGACTGTCTTTATAGAGCACCTCTACGCCACCCTCTTGGCCCTCAATCCTAGGCTGATGCTGCACCAAGTACCCAGTCAGCACTATCTGAGCCAGCACAGGCCCAGAAGCTTTGTCTAATTCTCGATAATGCATAAGAGGTCAGCAGCTCCATCTTGAATAAGATCATGAATGATCATTATTCACCACTGACCTTGCATTAAGCAGCATCAATGACAGATCAGATGCTCCATAGACCTAAAGCCCTAAATATCCCGAGAGGACAGCGGGGCAGACACCAAGTGACTGCCCCTGTACCCATGATTTTTCCTGGGCTTTCTTCAGGTCTTGTGCTACACTGAGGACCCTTAACTGATCTGCTTTCCTCCACTCCTCTTACCTTCTCCATCACTTCAATTAGGCCCTTCACAGCCTCTCCCCATCCTAGCCATAATGTACAGGTGACACATGCTCACATAATGCAGAGGGGGGTCACTGAGGCCACACACCCTACAACCAGGACAGCTTACAGGAGCTGGTAAATGACTGTGGCAGCAAGAGTGACCTATCCCCACTTCCATGGGAGGGGGAAAGAGCTCCAGGTGGGAACTGCTGCTTGGGTCACTGATTCTTTGGGCAGGCTCCGTGCTGCAACGGTTGCTGCTGCTCTACTGGCAGTGCATCACAAAGTAATCTTGGCAGGCCCTGTCCGGAGAAGCAGAGCCACAATCTGGCACTAAGGGAGCAAGTGCATTCCCTATGCTACTTCTTCATCTATGCTATCGTCTCTCTCATGTACTATTTTGGTGTCTGATTTCCATCTCTGCTCTGCCAATGATCAGAGCCTTAATCGCTCATGTGTAAGATTGAATGAATGAATTAAATTTATTGTTTAACCATCAGTTATAACAAAGCATAAATATACATAAAACAGATATTGTAGGCATCTATCTAGTCAACTAGTTTATACAAAGCAACAGACTTGCTAATAAAAATAACATAAGAAATACAACACCATACTAATCCTAACTTTAACCCGATTCTCATACTCATCTATTA
>QEPC01004950.1:625973-645500 GCA_003113815.1 Sphenodon punctatus
CACGACTCTGGAATTCCCTCCCGGAGGAAGCTTGCCTCGTCCCGGGTCTGCTGGCATTCCGCCGAGCCTGCAAGACCTGGCTGTTCGCCCAGGCCTTCGGAGGGGAGGGTGGAAGGGAGGGGTAAGGGGGGGGAGATGTTTTTAGAAATGTTTAAATTTTGATAATTTATTGTTGCGTTTTTAGTGTTGCAAGCCGCCCCGGGATGCCGTAGGCATGAGGGGGCGGCTAATAAATATAACAAATAAATAAAATATAAATAAATATTTTCATAAGGTGGAGAAATGTAGGATAATGGAATTACCATTACATGGACTCACCGTGGGTTGAAAAGGTGCACTCAGTAATAATTAATGGAATAGTATCAAACAGAAAGAAGGTATCAAGTGGAATCCCAAAGGGGTCCATCCTGCGTCTTGAACGTTTTCATGAAGAGACTGGAGAGTGTACTCATCAAATATGCAGATGAAACAAAACTGGGAGAAGTTGCAAAAACTTTTGGAGGATATGATTAGAATACAAAATGATCTAGAAAAACTAGAAACCTGAGCTGGAAGAAACAAAATGAAATTCAGCAATGACTATTGCAGAGCATTGCACATGGGAATAAAAGCCCCGAATCACAAATATAAAATGGGCTAGGCATGAGCACTGCAGAGAAATAGCTGGGAGTTATGATAGATCATAAACTGAACATGAATCAGCAATGTGATGCTGCTGCAAAAAAGGCAAATGCCATTTGGGGCTGCTTTAATAGGTACATTGTATCTAACACACAGGAGATGGCAGTACTGTTTTACTTGGCACTAGTGAGACCTCACCTGGAATACTATGTTCAGTTTTGGGTACCACATGCAGGAAGGATGTTGACAAATTGAAAAAGATTTAAGAGGCGAGCAAGTAAGATAATAAAGGTGCTGAAAAATAAGCTGTGTGAGGGAAAACTGAAAGAATTGGGTACGTTTAGCCTAGAGAAAACTAAGGGGAGATATGACAGCAGTTTTTAAATATCTAAAAGATTTGTTCTCCACTCTCACAGAAGGCAGAACAATAGGGAATGGGCATAAATTGTAGCCATGTAGATTTTGGTTAAATATTAGGGAAAACTTCCAATGATAAGATCTGTTGGGCAATGTAATAAGTTGCCCAGGATGCTTGTGAATTTTTCTCCTTGAATATTTTAAAAACCCAACTGGACAAGCATCTGTCCGATATCCTGCCTTGGAGCAAGGATTTGGACTAGAGTGATCCTTGAGATCCCTTCAAATTATACAATTCTATGGTTGTCCTTGGCAAAACTACCTCATTGTTCTTCAAACCCCTCCTTAAAATTCTTCTCTTCAGTCACACCATTCAAAACGCTATAGTTGGGCAGCTAGCATTGCACTTTATTTATTTTTATTTATGTAAACTTTGATTTAGTTCTGAAATCAAAATTTCTGGAGATCATACTTTATTTAGGCATGTTACTTCTAATTGTTACTTTATTAATATTTTAAGATATATTTATGAAAGCAAATTCTTGTAGTTTTAGTGGGGACTGCTGAACAGGAGGGCCCAGTACACTTGTACCCCACTTCCTCCCCTCTCTTCAAGCCCGACTAGGGTTGCCAGGTGTTAAAGGAGCATCCCTTATTTCGGAGCCCTTCAGCTCTGTTGAACATAACAGCCATTTTGTAGTTACATAACAGTCGTCGTCCCTTATTCTGAGCAGCACAACCCTATGGAACATAATGAATGACCCTTTTTTATTTTATTTTATTTATTATTAAACATTTATAAAGCGCCAGTTGCAAAACCTGGCGCTGTACAGAACATATCCCTCATCTCTACAGCATCCCTTTTTTTAATCTTTAATAATATTTTTATATAACATGCCTCTGCCATCGCACTTGGGAGTGCTTTACATATAACACAACTTTGAATCATTACAACTACCCTGTGAGGCAGGTTAGACTGAGAGTATTGTGACTGGCCCAAGGTCACCTAGTGAGTTTCTGACTAAGGCAAGACTTGAGCCCCACACACACACAGACACCCCCTTCCTTTCCTGATCCAAGTACTGTACACTTCGCCATTACACCAGTTTGTTCTTGCACCTCTACGACTGACCCTAACAATATAGCCATAGGAACAGTGCAAACTGCACAGGTTCCCAGTGAGAGGAGAGAAATGGAGGTAGGGGAAGCAGATCGGGAAGGGATAGAAACAGAGAGTAGGGGTGAAAGGCCTTCCACAGGGCCCTTTCTCAGGCAGGTAACAAGTCAGGGCAAGAGCAACTATAGCTGAAGGGGCCTGTGTGGCCCAAAAGCTTGCACATCACCTCACCAACTGCAACTGGCCCAATAAAAGATATCGCCTGAAGGGCTTTGTCTCCATCATACCCTTTATGGCCAGTCCCATGTTTGAAAGGAGATGAAAATCCCCATTGGGGTCCACACAGCAGCCCCTCCCTGCCTGCCTGGAGCTGGCTGAAATCTTGACTTTACCGGGGGAGGGAAGACGAGACGGGAAATGGGCGGGAAATGAGTGGTGGCGGCGACGCTGCAAGCGGAGGCTTGTGGGTAATGGAGGCCGGCTCCCTGCAGGGGGCGGTGTCAGGCCGAGGAGAGGGGCTGGGTGGGTCAGTGAAACGCCGCACACTAGGACCCGAGGAGAGCGCTGCCGGGGCGGGGTTTCCCTCCTGACCTTGCGGAAGCTGCTCCCGCTTGACGGCGGCTTGAGAGACTGGGGCCTCGTCGCCTCACTAGGCCCTGGCTCCTTCCCGGGAGGGAAGCGGCGCCGCTATGGCCGAGGACAGCTTGGGGCAGCTGCACCCGGACGCGCTGCGGGTGAGTCGGCTGGGCTTGTGTGCCGCCCCCTCCGCCCGGCTTGTAGCTCGGAAAGGGAGCCCGACTGGGCTAGGGAGAAGCGGGACCAGGATCTTCCACCTCGGTGGCTGGGAATGGGCCCCGCAAGTCCTTGCTTTCCCCCCCCGGCTTGTTGACTTCCGCTTCCCGCCCTGGCCCAGCACCCCGGCAGCCGGGGGACGGGGTGAGCATGTAGGCCGGCCGCCCGCTCCCATGTCTGGTAAAAGGGGGGGATCGCACGTCCCTTCCCGCCCTTGATGCTCTGCCTCTGGCCCATCAGCCTGGAAAAGGCGCCCGTAGGGGCGAGCTCTGCCCAGAGTCGGGCGCTCCAGGGCTAATGCCGCGCGGGCGGCGCTTTCAGTGAAAAGGGGGTTTACTTGGTAAACAGCGGGGAGGGGAAATCCTTGTTATGGACGGTTCCTTTCTCTTATTTCCTGGCAGGGCTTCTGGGATTACAGTTAAACTTGTTGGGGGGGGGGGGTAAAGCCTCCCCTGCCTAGTGCTTTGCGTTTGCCACCGTGCTGCTGTTTCTCCCAGCACAAGGACACCCTGGCTTGTAGTGACTATTTTTTCTAGCCTGCCTGCCTGCCTGCCTCCTTGCTAGCCAGAGAAAGTTCCTAGTTGCCATAGGAGTGTGTTTCCCTTATTCTGTTCCGTGTGTGTGTTTGGGTTTTTTTATTACTCTATGTTTGTGTCTACTGACTGCTGCTTCTAGAGCGGCAATGGCTAAAATAAACATATAAAACAATAAAAGTTAAAGTGATTTTTGTCACACGGGTGCCTATCTATACATTGTTTGTTTAGATTTGTGTTGTTTTTTATCCCACCCCTATGTAGCTTATAATTATTATCACTTCTTAAGTGTAACATTAACAACTAATTAATTCAACTCTCACGACAACCCTGTGAGGTAGGTTAGGCCAAGAGATCTGAGACTGGCCCAGGGTCCCCCAGGGAGTTCATGACTAAGGTGAATCAGTGAAAACTGGCAAGGTTAATAAGTTTCCAGTCAGAAGGCTAATGGAAAACTCTGCAGAGCTTGCGAAAATTGCAACTTCTTAAACAAAATTTCTTAAAGAAGTTGGTGGCTCTTACTTGGGGAAGATAAGTGTTTCAAGCCCAGGTATTTTTCTGAGCAGGTAGGTGTGTCTTCATCTGTTGTTGTTTTTTTTCCTTTCAGCTGCAAAATATTAAATTTAATTTGGAAGATGATGTACAGTTTGTGGCCATGAGAAGTAAGTTTGTGTACTCCAGGTTTGAAGACTGTTCAAAAGAACTTGTTCCAGTGCTTGGTCCTGTGTACTTAAATTACATGTTTTTTGTCAGTTTTAAATAAAAAGCTTCAAAATCCAAGGCAGGCTAGAGTTTAAACTTAGTTAAGATTTGATACAATAGTACAAAAATAACAAATGTTAAAGCATGTAAAGATAGCACTCATTATGGAATTGTCTGCCCATTTTGAGGTACAATCCTGCAAGTGAATATGGTGGATGCTAAGCAGTTGGCTTGGGTGCAAGTCCCACTGAAGTGAATAGAATTTACACCCGCACAAACTGTAAGCATGTGCTGTTAATCATTAAGGGTACAATCTTCCTTCATACAGGTGCATGAGGAGGCTTCACACACGTATGACGACACACACCAAAGTGCTGCCCTAGACTACAGGATGCCAGGAAGAGGCATTGTTACCCATCACCCACACTCGGCATATACCGTGTCACCCCCGTTCTCTTCCCTTCTGCCCCTCAAGAGTGCAGCATGGTCATGACATGGCCAGTGTTCAGATTTGGTCTGACCACTTGTAAACATTCCCCGGGTACAGAGGTGTTCAGGCTGTAATATGGGAACACAGACCGCCATGGTTATGCTACACGATGGGTGAAGGCACATAAGACGCTAAACCGACTTGGGCAACACTACCCCCCATTTTGTATTTTTATTTGGCATTTCGTAATAGCCTCGGCTACACAATAAAGATTATACATACACATACCCCACATAGGGCAGCCTTATCCCACGATTCGGTGCATTGTATGGTCAGCGGCTGCCAGATGCTTACCTTGCCCTGGAGCGGGTAGCCAGCTATTGCATGCTGTGTTTGCCAGGGATGCAGCGTTGGCAGCACATAGCAGCGTTGCCCGGTGTGGGGTAGCACTGCTGGGATCAGGTTATGGGACTGCCAGGCCTGTGCTGCCCTACCCCTCAGCGACATCCACTGTGGGGCCTTGAGTGGCGAACACATTATGCATCCCCATGCGGCCACGTCATAGCCAGGGGTGGGATGGTGGGTGTGGCAGGACCTATGACAGCAGCCTGCCTGCCCAGGTGTTCTCCCCACGGGGCGCGGGGAGTCCTGCGGCCTGCTCCCTTTTCCCTCCCAAAGTGAGGTGACTGTGATTGCCTGTCCTGGGAGGTACTTGGCCCAGCTCTAGCTTGTGTGGCTGCACACCATAGTTACTTCTCGCTGTGAATGGAAACTTGGTTCGCACTTAATGGTACAATCTTAAAAGTGTGGCACTTTGGCATGCTGCGTGTGCAAGCGCCTGTGTGCCTGGACAAATTATCATTGTGCCCTGAGTGATTGATTAAAGAGCAGTGTTTTGTGATCAGCATTTGACTGATCTCTTCTCGTGAAAGGGTTCGAGATACAGGTTGATGGTTGGGGGGTTTCTAAAACCTTGGTTCTTGATGTACTGTAATGGAGGGGCAAACTAGGCTGTGACTTAATAGAAGAGTATGTTGGAACAGCTGCAGTTGTGATACAAATTTAATTATAGATATTTAAAACTTTTACATTTTTATTTTTAAAAGTTAAGGAGCCCAGATGGTATATTTGGCTGGTGTTGGGGTGTAGTTCCCCCTCTCCGTGCACACAATTTATTCTGTAATTTTGGGCATGGGGAGTGGCATAAATGAAAGGTATTGTGATGGCTTTTACCTTTCAGTATATTTACTAGTCTCAATCCAGTTCCTAACAAATATATATCTAAACCATAATTATCCTTTTTCACCTAAGTTTTTGACCTTGGATGGTTATGCAGAACGTTCTCAGACTATTACTATAGTGTCTGATCCTCAAAGACCTGCATTTGCAGAAGCCCCATCTGCTTTGAATGGGCTTTTGCCGGTACAGCACTTTAAATGCAACAGAGTTATTGCTTGGTTAATTAAACCATGCATGTTTTACAACAAGGAGTTATTACGCTATCCAGCTTCTTGTGCTAGTGCTATGCCACTCTTCATGGACAATGAACTGGGTGGACTTAAAAAAACAAAAAAGCCAACCTAAAACAGAACTTGGATTATAAAAGCTATAATTTGATGTAACTGTTCAATGGTTTTTAATGGTTATATCAACCAACAATTTTAGGGTTGGGTTTTTTTGTTTTGTTTTTTAAGGAAAACTAAAAACAAAACAAATGGGAAACATAATAAGTTGACTTAAATACTGCACCTTGCTATGAATTAACTTCAAATATGAATGTCAAAATCTTTGTTGGATGCCTGCACTAGCTAACATTTTTATCTTTATTTGAAAACCACAAAACTTTACAGAAACTCTGAAAGTCACAAAACCTCGTTTTGATGTGTCTCTGGTTTACTTGACCCGAAAATTTATGGATCTCATCAAAACTGCTCCTGATGTTGTTCTTGATTTAAATGAAGTAGCAACAACTCTTGGGGTGCGAAAACGAAGAGTATATGATATCACCAATGTATTGGATGGAATTCGTCTCATCCGGAAAAGATCTAAGAACCTTATCCAGTGGGTGTGAGTTGGCTTTGCAGTATCTAACTTTAACAAAAACTTGAGACGCCTTGTGTAGCTAAAGCAGGGCTTAAAATATGCAGGTGCCTGGGAACCGTAGGCACCCAGAAAACTGAGGCTGGCAACTGGTTCAGGGGTGTAGTGGGGCAAGAATGGTTTAATATCAGGGTGAAGTCTGATGACTGAATTTATTTATTTTTTTTGGTCTGATCTGAAATTTCATGTTCTGAGCTAAAGCATACTTTTTAGTATAGTTGGCTTTTTTGGTTAGATTATTTAACTTAAATTGCACTACATAATTCTTAATATAGTACGTAAACAGAGTGCATGTTAGTGGCTTCATTTTCTTAAGAGATTTATTTATTTATTTTAAGAGATATTTGTTTATTTAAATTTCTATCCCACTCGTCCCTTTTTGGCTTAGGGCGGCTCACAGCACAGATAAAAATGTATATAAAAAAGTCAAATACAAAAAAACCCTCAACCTTCCCAAAATCCACCCACCCATCCCCGGTCCCTGCCCACCAAATCTCTTTACAAACAGAGAGGTCTTTCACCGCCTCCAAAAGATGCTCATGCTCCGCTATAAAGACTTGTAGCTGCCTGAATTGTCAAAGATGTTAAGTACTGAAAATCATGCTGTGCTCTTTTTAGAAGGATTTTGAGTATTCGGTACTACCCTGTATCTAAAGATAATTTCATACAATAAACTTGTTAACTTCTGTCTTCTATTCTAGTGGAACTGATCTTGATAAAGTTACTGTAAAGACACCAGAACAGCAAAAGTTAAGAAACGAACTTTCTGACTTATCAGCAATGGAAGCAGCTCTGGATGAATTAATTAAGGACTGTGCTCACCAGTTGTTTGAATTAACAGATGACAAAGAAAATGCAAAATATCCTTTCTCTTGCGCCAGCCTACACAGCCGGTAATTTTTTATAGTTGAGCATTTAGTAATGGATATCTTCGAATTACAAGGAACAAATTAAGATTTCTGTTACCCACAGGTCAAAGGTCATCTGGAATTGATGTTCTTATACAAGTTTAAGTTGGTTGGACTCAAACAGTTGCCTGTATAGGAGAGAAAAAAATAATGAGCTGCCTTAAAATACTGCCACTGTCGCAATTGTGAATACTTCTGTGTTAGTCCCATTTCAGCCAATTCTATGCTTGCTCTGATCTCTTGATGTAAAGAGAGGCAAACGAAAACCAGTGTTGAAGTTGTCAGGAGTGAGCTAAACTCCAAATGTAAAGCTTGGGAATAAGGCAGTGTCTTTAAGAACCTGTTCACACGAAGCATTTTTCTCCAGGTTAACTCTCGCGCTGAAGCTGTTTGTGTTACCTTTGAGTAAGCTGTTTTTTATTCTCGACAACTCCCAAACTCAGAGTACTGAATATAGATGTCTTCAGTTCGGGACTTGTCTGTCATGTTTGTGCATGCTCGGAGGCCGCTATTGCTGGTGAACTGCTAGATGGTGTAAAAAACTAAACAAACAGTAGGTGGTCTTCTGTAAGAACAGGCCTTTGAGATATTATTCTACACTTACCTGTAGGCATATGGGTAACTAGGAAAAAAACAAATCTTGTGTGTGGGTACGCCAAGGAAACAACAACACTTTATTCTAATGCACCTCTTGGGTCTTTACAGTGACTAAGGAACCTATTCTACATTGGTTGTGTAACAGAGCTAGAATATTTCAGAGAAACGGTTGATGCTTCGTAGAAAGATACTATTTCTTTGACTTGAATCTCTTGCATTAATGCATCTATGAGAAACTTTTCTACTTCATTGCCAAATGAAGTAGATATATTCTTTTGTGTTAGATATATTATGTTGAACTTAAATTGGTTTTTCTTACGAGGAGGTGGTAGAAGCAAAAGGGAGCCCTTTCTATTTTTGCCCTTTGCTGTAGTGTAAAAAATAAAAACTGAGTATTAAAATAGGTAATCTGTATGTTAAACCAAGGAGCATCTGTTGACTCCTCCTTGGTCTATCCTATCCGTACTGTTTTCAGCACATAGGAACAATAGAATTCCTGCTTACAGCAATTAATGTATTGATGTACAGAATCCTTGACCAATGTATACACTAGCTTATGTGTCGTATCAAGACATCCATAGCATCCAGTCATTTCAAGAACAGATTGTTATTGCAATCAAAGCTCCAGAAGAAACCAAACTGGAAGTACCAGCTCCTAAGGAGGCAAGTATTTCTTGGCATTTGCCCAAATGTGTTAGAATTCATAAATGTTGTGTTTAATGGTTTTATTGGTTTTAATTGCTTTGTTGTGACTGTAAGCTGCCCCGAGCCTCTATGCGGGAGGGGTGGGGTATCAAATTTTGAAATAAAATAAATCTCGCAAGAAGAATTGATTTTCCACTTTGTGTACAGAAATTAATATTGACAGTGCTAGCCTTATTTGATGCATCTCACAAAGTATGCTGTCTGCAAAAAAAATTTGTTAATTCTCTCGGTAGGTACACAGCTTTTGCCTCCAAATGATTAAGCTAGTCTTGGAGAACAAATGTTTACTGTAATATGGCATTTGGTTTCCCTTTCAATTCAAATGAATGGATGGCTATAATAGATATCCTAAACGACTTGCTTTTGGGGTTAGAATGGATGAGCTTGAGTGGGAACAGGATAAAGAAACTTCCTATGTTCTTGCACAAAGTGCTAAGTATTAAGAAACTAAAATCTAGTCAAATGTGACTGACTTAGCAGTTACTGAAATGCAGCTAGCAATTAAGTTTAATACAACAAACTTCATCATAAAACAAAGTTTGTCAACCTTATTTTTGCTGCTGGATGCAAAAATAAACAATTTTTGTTATGGAGTTAGAGATACAAGTACTGACTTCATCTGAAAATCGTGCATCTCGGGCTCTGTCTGAAGCTCTGAAACTTTGGGCTGGGATGCCATGTGGGGTCACAAGAACTGCAGATGGGGCTGCAATCCTAATACTTGCCATGCTTCGCTTGTTTTGTTTCTGTCTGGAGTCGGGCTATATTTTTAAGTCTGAGAATGGGGTCACTTAAGCAAAAAGTTTGGGAATGGACCGCCTTAATGGATATCTTAAACTGCACTAAGCAGAATATGCTACGTACGAGAGACATTAAGTTACTAGATGAAAAAGAAATTGCGACACCCAGGGAAGACCAAGAAAGTAGAATGAAATTGAGTATAATTAACCTCTTTCATAATGGCACAGCATCATCAAACAAGTTACTTGATTGCAGTCTTGCGAAAACCTCTGTTCTCCTTTTCCCTGCATTTCTTTAATGCCCATTACTTTGAGACTGCGTCGTATTGTCTGATGTAATATCCGTTCGAGCAGTTTGGGCTATGCTAGGAGTAAAAAGGTATGCCTTTCCCTGTGAGTGTGTTCTAAGCTTTAGAATTACGTTGACTCTGGCAAGTCTTGCTACTTGTTCTCTAGCGGAGCAGTAAAACTCAGGGTCCGTTAATGACAAATAGTGCAACACACTTGTGTTCTTTTAATTGAATGGCGACCACTTGCAGTAACTATGAGTTTCTTATGAAGGCCTACCAATGTAGCAAGCACCAAAGTCCTTCAAAATAGCTGATGGGTGCGGCCACATGAGACGCGTATTACATCTTCGGCAGCCTTACCCCACTCCAGGCAGCTCACCAGATGTCTCTTCCCCCCCCCCCCCCCCCCCCCCCCCCAGTCATATGATATGGTAGGCAGCTGGCTGCTACGCACTGCATTCTCAGAAAAAGTCTGAGGATGCAGTGCGTAGCAGCCTTAACCAAAATGGGATAGGTTTGCCCAAGGCATAGTAGCATGGGTGCCTGGTCGCCGTCTGCCCCACCGCACAGTAAGGTCTGCTGCAGGGTTTTGAGCAGTAGTCGTTAGCTCCAGTCCCATGTGGCTACATCCCAGCCGGGAGCAGGATAGTGGCTGGGATGAGGAAGGTAGGCTGTGAGGACAATGCCTGTCCAGCCCTGCGCCATGGCAGGAGGTCCGACAGTGGCCCACACACCTGGCTTCCCTGCAGGTGGGGGGACCATTTGCACTGCTCCCCACAGTGTCATGGCTGTAGTTGCCTGCTATGGGGCCATGCAGGGATCAGGCCCACCGCGGCTCATGTGGCTGCACCCTGTGTTACGTTTGGCTCTGTTACATGTGTGTCCTGCATACACTTGAAAACTAGTAGTCAGTTACTCTAGTTCTTTATTCTTGTGCTGGCCTTAGCCTTGACAAGTATATAAACAAATAAACATCTAAGTATGAAAAGCAAATAAACAACCATCTAATAGACAATTCATAATGCCATAGGTACAGATAAACCACAATTCTCAACATATAACATTTTAAGGCCAAATGGCAAGACATTTCCCGAGAAGCCACGGCCATCCACGGTGGCAAACCACACGAGCAGCAATAACTCAATACAAAATTCCAATATATGAACAGTATTTCAACAGTTCGAAGAAATAAGTCTTCCTTAAAATATTCGCCCGAAAAGCAAAGCGAGCTACTATTTCGGTATTTAAAGTTATCTTATCTAAAAGACAAAAAATCATCAAACCAAGGGGAGACTTTAAAACTAGTAATAAACCGTCTGTAAAAGTTCTCTGAAATTTGCCACTGACTTTACATACTACTTAAAAATTATTTTGTTTTTACAGGACTGTATAGAAGTACATATAAGGAGCACGAAGGGACCTATTGATGTTTACTTGTGTGAAGTGGAACAAGCTAATCAAGATGGCAATACTTTTGAAAATATGGATACCTTGTCCTGTGAAACTAAATTGGCAGCACCTGCTGATGAAGGTAAAGTAACAGAGAAAAGTATTTATTCTCAACCGAAATTACTGTACTACCAAAAATATATATCCTCGCTGCCTGACAGATTTAAATTTAGCTGGCTGGAATTTCAACAATAGTTTGAAATGTTTAAGTGTTTTAAGACTGCAAAATAGACATGACTTTCAAAACCAAATTTTCATCCTTGTTTAGCCTTTGTGTAACTTTCAAGTTATCCTACATATTCCCATGCTAGCGGTAGAATATTCCAAATTTGATTGGACAGTCCCAAGTTCCTCCGTGGGTTTTTTTTTTTCCTTTTCACTCAAAACCAAAAAGAGCTGAGGATTTAAGTGTTCTGGTCTGTCTGGGAAAGACGCAAGATGATTGGCCGCAAGCTGTAGATAAGTGAAGGAAGCACAGAAGTTTGGGAGCAAGGGCAAGCTAAAGCAGACTCATTTTTCAGCAACATTACTTTAAAAAAATCTGTCCTTCCTGTATCTTTTGTTCTTGTGCCACTTCTAGAATAGCAGCATGGTGATGTAAATAAGGCTGTTTTTGGCAGCCTGTATGTTGACAATATTGTCTTTCCTTATAAAGTATCTGCTGTTTTGTTGAACTAATATAACTGTAGCAGGATGAGTTCATAACTGTTTAAGTTAGTGAAAAAAATCAAAGGCTTTCAATACGTTCTGTTCTCATGAAATTATACAGGTTGCCCTCTCCTTTCCCCCAGAGTCAGTGTTGCCCCCAACCAGCAGCAGAAGAGGATTGGGGCTGAAAGACTAAGGCAAAGTGCGGTTGCATGGAGCCTGATTTGTAAGCGAACGCAATACGTGACAGTTGTCACTGTTTACATGGCATGGAATTTGAGGCGTGTGCCTTAATTTACAATCTTCGTGCATATCAGTACTTGAGAGAACTTGTATGCGCCTTAATTTGTCATAACCCGAAAGGGTTTTTCTTCACAATGGCAACATTGAGCTGCATGTCTTACTACGGTTTATTGTCTGGTAGCAGGTGTAAGTAGCACATGCTAGAAAAGTCATTTTAGCTAATGGGTGCAATCCTACACCCTATGATAAAATACACCTACTCCGGGCACAAATATCCTGCACTGGTGCACATGCACACACCCCATGCCTGATCCATCCCCCGGGCTGCAGGGGGTGTGAGCTTCGGGGGGGGAGAGAGAACGTGTCGTATCGGCAGGGGCACCCTGTTCCGCCCAGCTGCTTTACCTCTTGGTCAGCTAAGTCTACGTAAGTATTTTGCTAGTGAGCATTAAAATGCTACATTTCCCACAGAACCCATGTAGAATGTGGGGGAGGGGTGCGAGGCAGTTAAGTTTGTTCTTCTGATGCTGACTTGGTGTGATCTTAAACAAACTAGGGAAATTTTTGCAGTCTTTAGCTTCCTTTATCTATACCATGCTGTAGTAATAGTGGTATTGCAAGGCTAAATTGTTCTGACTAAAATGTTTTGGGATCTCTAGAACACTTTCCAAGTCGTCGTCATCACTATAGAATGACTAGCATTAACATGGCATTTATCTGGATAAAAGTAGGGAAATGTCTGCTAGGAGCTCATGCTCACAAATCTTTTTTGAAATGCTTTTTAAGAATGTAATATTTATAGTCCTGCAAGCTATAAAAAGCACACCACAAATTCATTATCTTAACTTGCGTAAATAGTTCTGCTCTGTGTTGCCAGCTGTTGTGATGACTTCTTGCTTTTATAAGCTGTGTCCACATATGGAATCCTTAAATAATCTTTTTGTCTTATTCTCTTTTTTCCCCACTTGTTTTTTTCATGTGGTCATATTTTTCTTTGGCTTCAAGAAATGACACGTCTGTACCATAGGTACTATGTACTCAAGAAGAGTATTGAGTATGTGATTTCAGGATTAGACTGTCCTGTTAGCCTTTTTCATTTTTCAGTATCCTAGTAGTGATCTTAATGGAGGGGACAACGGAACCATTTTTAAAGTCTCTAACATTTTACTTTGATTTAAAGGTCGTGTTATATGTTGCTGTGCAGCTCAATAAGCTTAGCTCTCATTAATGTGTTTACTGGAAGAGTAAATGTATTTTTGTTTGTTTTTTTCTTCTAGAGTGAGATCTCACCAAACAGTTTGAGGACGGAGAAGAATTATTAGAACTGAAATCCGATGTGGATTATTTTGACTCTCTGCAGTGCAGGATTGGAATCGTGTACCGATCACTTTGTAATGATGTCAACTATTGCCACATTAAAAGTTGGGACTCGTTGAGCAGTTTTACAGAAGATTCAGCAGAGTTTAAAAAATCAGTCTAAGTAGATCTTTTAGTAGCATTTCTATACTGGCACCTAATTACTAATTGTGTGTGGAAATGGACCCGTTCACAGCTTGAAAGGCTGGAACAGTGGAAAAAGAGTTACCTTTTAAAAATGAAGAGATTGCTGTTAAAACTGCATCTGGAACAAAAGGCTGTCCTATCAAAATGCAGGCTACGAAGAAATGCACTTTAAACACTGAAACTGCACTGTTGCTAAACAGAATTATTAGAACTGTAAGGATTAAAATATATTTTAAGCCTTTTTTTCTACCGACAAGGTATATGACACGCTGAATAGACTTCATAAAATAACTGAAGCTTGGCCGTACACTGTGTGGGCTCCGTTTGCATCGTCTGCATCCAGCTCGGTATGTAACCAGGGTTGTAAACACTGAAGCTAAATGGTTTAGGCCATGTGTATATATCCTGAATCATGTTTTTAGATGGCTGTAAATGATTTATCAATGGGATGATTCTCACCTGCCTTTGTAAAGCATAAATGGAAATAAACTTATACGTATGACCAGTGGTCAGTGCCTTTCAGTATTCATTGTGACTTGTGCTTGACGTGAGAGCAGAGTGTGAGGAGCTACAGCAAGATCTTACAAGACTGGGTGCCTGGGCATCTAAATGGCAGATGAGATTTAATGTGGACAAGTGCAAAGTGATGCACATTGGGAAAAATAATCCAAATTATGAGTACACAATGCTGGGTACTAAGCTAGGAGTTACCACTCAGGAAAAGGATCTGGGAGTGATTGTGGATAATACACTCAAATCCTCAGCCCAGTGTGCCGCAGCGGTCAAAAAAGCAAATAGAACGTTAGGAATTATTCGGAAGGGAATAGAGAATAAAACTGAGGATGTCCTAATGCCTCTATACAAATCAATGGTGCGACCGCACCTTGAATATTGTGTGCAGTTCTGGTCGCCCCATCTCAAAAAAGACATAGCGGAACTTGTAAACAGGGAATAGTTATTTACCCTCTCAGCTAGTACTAAAACTAGGGGACGCTCCATGAAACTTACAGGTGACAGAGTAAAAACAGACAAAAAGTACTTTTTCACTCCGTGTACAATTAGGTTGTGGAATTTACTGCCGGGGGAGGTGGTCAAGGTCAGCAGTATAGCTGAGTTTAAAAGAGGTTTGGACAAGTTTCTGGAAGATAGTTCTATTAGCCAGACAGGATTGGGGAACAAAACCCTTTACTGTTGGGAGCCTGGGGATGACCCACAGGGAATGGATAGCATGGTGACCTGTTGGGTGCTTCTCCCAGGCCCCCGTGACTGGCCACTGTCGGAGGCAGGATGCTGGGCTCGATGGACCATTGCTCTGACCCAGTGTGCACTTCCTATGTTCTGTATCATCCGAAAATACCTACCTTTCGGGACCACTTGCAACTGTTTGGTATTTTCTCTCTATTCATTGATTCCGCATTTCCACTGTTGTTGAGATGGCGCCTGCCAATTTCTAGCACTTTATGTCAATCTTGCATGACTTAGCCAGTATATAAACCATGGTATTAGCAGTTCAGTTCGTTGTGTGTTAGGGCAGCATACTGACAGATTACGACAGACAGATTTAGTGGGGAATTGGGGAGTATGGCAAATCTGAGCGGTCTGAAGTACCAAACAATTGCAATTCCCAAATGGAAACTAGTGAAACGTAGCAAAAAGCTGGTAAGCTTCCTTGTCACACAAGTGAAGATGCATGACCCATTTCTCACAGAAACTGCATTCGCTACAACTTTTGTTTTAGTGTGACCTTGATCCTGGCTTTTGTCTCTAAACTTGTATAATGTTTTGACAAAGGAAAAGCCACTGAACGTAGCTTGTCTATATTGATGTAAGAGATAAGAGCATCTGTGTTTTAGCAGAATGATCAGTGTCGACATGCACAATACAAAAACTGCTGTAGCCTACTGACAAGTTCAACTTAATTTTTGAATATAAACTGGCATCTATAATCAGTGTTCTATGATTCTGTAATAACATACACTACAATATACACGATGGTATGTCAGTCTTGTTTTACACATTTGTCATCTTGCAGGAATCTTCATAAGAAGAGAACAATCTCCACATTGTTAGGCGGCACTAAAAGGCTTCTGGAAGCAATTGCAGCAAGATCGTCTTCAGAAAAATGCACCCAGTTTATGCGAATTTGTCTAATGACATGCATTAGATATTTTACCCATTTTTGAGTTTGCCTATAAAAGAACAAGGATCATTAAGGACTTTATAGTCCAGGCAGATATCAATAATACAGTGGGTTTGTCTCAGACAGCATTAGACAACCGAAAGAGGGGACACATTCCCTGTGGATCAGGTATTTGTTGTAAATAAACTTCAGGAATGACTGCTTTTGTTAATCCCTCTGATTCAAAGAGCATTTTGTTGAGGGATTTTACCACCTGTGCTTCTAATATGTCCATGCCCCCTGCTGTATATAGGCAAGACCACCAGAAAATTAAAGATAAGGATCTGTGAACACACAAGTAATATTTGGAACCACAGCTACAGCACCTTTAGTTGGACACTTGTTTACAGAGAATCATTCTGCAGAGAACTTTAACTTTTGGGTGATTGAAAAGGTGAATTTAGATAGTAGACACGGATTTGGTGCTTGCTCAAAGAGAGACCATGTGGATTTTTAGGTTAAACAATGTTGAGCCTAGTGGGTTCAATGAGGAATTGGATCTCAGTGTTTTCCTATAATCCCTTTTTCTAACCTTTTTCCGGTGGTGCTTAGCAGGTATTAACGTGACACCAGAGATTTGTGTCTTAGCCTATCAAAATAGTGATGCATGAGTTGATTTTCCTTTATCTTTAGTATAGTGTGATTAAATTATGTTTTAGGTTTTTTATTTCTGAGATTAAGATGTTTTAATGGAGAAATATAGCTATAGTAACATCTGTGATTTTTGGTTCGTTGGCTAGACTCCTAGTGTTGGATTTTCGCATTTATCTTAAGGGACCATTTGGGCTTTCTCTTTACAGAGGCTAGTTCACAGCAGGACTTAGTATTACAGGTGCCACTCATTAGAGATGCAAAATTGGGGAGTTTATAAGGGACACCTGATGTGGAGACTGATACTCTCCTGTTTGATTGTGTCAGTGGCCATTAAGCCGTTAAGGAGGTAGGCTTTGCATTGGTGTGTGCTTGTATGAACCTTTTTTCTCTTCCCAAAAAAAAAAAGGGGGGTGTCCCTCTTTGTATATGGCAAGTGAGATATTTATTATTTTGTATTAAGTTTTTTTAGGATAAGGATAGCTCATTTTATAAAATGCACTACGGAAGGAAAGTATGACAGTGAAGGTGGAGTCTTGTGGGTATGCTTTCAAGAGAGAGATCACTGCATTTCATCAGTGAAGAGGTTTTTCTGTTCTCATTTTTCTCCTGTGTAAATTAGATTTTTCATTTATTTGCCTATTGTTATATTTACGTATATGTATTTTTCATGTATATTTTTTTATTCCATATTAGTATATACTCCTGAAGAAGGGTCACATGGACCCAAAACATGTAGGGTTTTTGTGGATGAGATTGTATTTGTCTATTTTATATTTATAATTGTATTTTATTGATTATACTAAATTGTTGTTTTTCCATAAGCAGCCGTGGGGGGTGGGGTTGTGTTCTGCCAGTAGTGGCTGCTTGTTTTCCCTTGTACTGGTTGACAGGTGGCCGAACAGCCCAGAGTAGTCGTGCGAAAACCCTGGGAAACAGCTCCACCCGACAAGAAGGGTAGGTGCATACGAAGGTATCGTAGCAGGCTGGCAGGGGATGATAGGCACACTGGTGGTGAACTGGTTGGGGGGTGGTGGAAGCCAAAATGGAAGGTGGCAGGGGGAGATGACGTGAATGGCGCTGCTTGATTTCTGTATGTTTGTTCAGCTTTGTATCCCGCCCTTCCACTAAGCCTCAGGGTGGCTTAAGTAGAAATAGAATCAAACTCCCTTCTAAAATCTTCATTAAAAGAAAAACCCACCCTTAATCCTAACCTGCTGAATGCTTTGCCCAAAAGAAAAGTTCTTCACTTCTCTACAGTCCTCATGGGAGGAGAACCGCGGCACACTGAGATCTGGCCCCAGCAGCAGCCCCGGCCAGGTACTCATTCCTACTTCCCTCTGGGTGGAAAGGATAGTGGAGGGCTGGGTCGGTGTGGGGTAGTCTGAATGAATGGCTTTCCTTGGGGCTTTGCTGCAGGGCTGCCAGCGCAACGGGCCTGAACAGAACCCCCGGCCCCAAGCGGCCAGTGGAACCAGGACCTGTGGCTCCGCAATCGGTGGCACAGGGAGAATTTGGCAAGGGAGCTGCTCTGTGCGATCATGCTGCAGGTGCACGAGGTCCAGGATACCATTAATGGCATGGCCTGAGCAGAGGCAGCTTGCGTGGCAGAATGCAAGGCCTTTGCTGCTGTGGCCCACCTGGACACCTGATGGCAGGACAGGCCCTGGGTCTACTTCTGGCAGCAGTTCAAGCAGTCGGACAGTGTGATCGAGTGGGGGAAGTAAGGAGATGTCTGAGATGGGGGCACAGACTCCAAGCAGCCTGTCCCAATCTGTCCATCTCCAAGCCTCCCTGTTGAAGAATGTTGGTGCTGTGACTGAACAGCGTTGACCAGGGACAGGTGCCATATCCCAACATCCACCAGTGGTTCACACCCCACCCTGTGGCACCTGACCGCCTGCCCTGGTTTCCCCAGCAGTCCACCTGCCGGGGGAAAGCACCCTCTCCCTTTCCCTGCTGCACTCGCACCTGTCACTAAGGTGGCCTGCCGCCCCCTCCCCTCCTCCTCTCACAAACACTTCTCCACAGGCAGATCCGCAGGAGAGGGGAAATGTCCCCTCAAGTGAGTTGTGCCCAGTTGCCCCCAAAAGGGACAGGCACAGAAAGAAATGGCTTGTGCAAATAAAATTATTTAACTTTTTGCCTATTAAGTAAAGTTCTATAAGTTTCCATAATCCATTGTGTCCATGCTTCTGGGAAAGGAGGAAAGGGGGGGGTGCTTTGGAGAATGCCGGGGTTGTACTGAAAATGAGGGGTGCAGAGACTTCTGGCCATGCACTGAGAGAGCTGGGGGTTGGAAGTACTTGCATGTGAGGGGCTTTGGGACCATAGTAACCGGCAGCACACCTGTGCCTTTGTGCTTCCTACTGCTATTTCGAGGCCCGGCTAGCCTGCAAATACGGATAGGAAACTGCAGCATGTTTCAGTGGAGGGTCCAAAGTCTAAGGTGTACATGTGGTCAAAGAAGGGGGGCTGGTGGAAGATGTGGGTAGTTCTTCTTGGACCACCTAGCAAGCACATAAACAAACTAGGCACAGTGGTCCATTACGGCCTGGAGAACCGTGAAGAAAAACTCTTTTTAGTGCAAGTAGTCCTTGCTATGGGGGTGAGCAGCTGATGGCGATATGGCTCCCATTATTTTATTAGCAAGCATTTATATAGCGCAGCAATGTACATGGTGCTTTACAAAGTAATCTAATAGACATACTCCCTGCCCTAGGGCTTACAATCTGAGAGATGGGGAAGGAGGGAGGATACGAAGGAAGGGGAACGAAGAGACAAGGAGTGTAACATTCACGAGGATGCGAGGTCCCAGGTGCACACGCTTGGCTTGGTTTCATCAAGAATGATGGCTGGCTGGTCCATGTGGTGAGGATATGAGTACATAGACCTTAGGTAACAGATTGTACAGGATAGAGGGTAGCAGCAGGAGTTAGGTGAGGGGAGCAAAAAGTCGGGGAGGGCAGAGCGGAAGCGGTGGGTCTTGAGGGATTTGAAGGTACGAAGGGAGGGGGGGGGG
>QEPC01004950.1:646187-665139 GCA_003113815.1 Sphenodon punctatus
AAGGAGTTCAGTTTTAGCCATGTTGAGTTTGAGTTGACGTTGAGACATCCAGGTAGATATGTCAGAGAGACAGCTGGTGAGGCGAGCTTGAATAGATGGAGAGAGGGGGAGGAGAGAGAGTTGAGTGTCAGCAGCGAAGAGGTGATATTGGAAGCCATGGGAGGCAATGAGTTTGCCTAGGGACAGGGTATAGGGAAGAGGAGAGGCCCAAAGACAGAGCCTTGCAGAACACCAAGCGAGAGTGGAAGGGAGGAGGAGGTGGAGTTGGCAAGAGACGCATTGAAGGAGTGGTCAGAGAGGTAGGAGGAGAACCAACCGAGGACAGAGCCATGGAAGCCAAGGGAGTGAAGTGAATCCAGCAAGAGTGAGTGGTCAACAGTATCGAAGGCAGCAGAGAGGTCAAGGAGGACAAGAACGGAATAGAGGTGATTAGATTTAGTCACAAGAAGATCGTTGGTGATCTTAGCGAGAGCAGTTTTGGTAGAGTGAAGGGGGCGAAAGCCAGATTGAAGGGGGTCAAGGGAGCAGTTGGCAGAGAGGAAATCGAGGTAGTGGGAGTAGACAACACATTCAAGAAACTTGGAAGCAAAAGAAAGTAGTGAGACAGGATGGTAGCTAGAAGGGTCAGAGGGGTCAAGAGTGGACTTTTTGAGGATAGAAGAGACAGTGGCTGCTTGAAGGTGGAGGGGAAAGAGCCAGTAGAGAGGGAGAGGTTGATTATGTACAGGAGGGAAGGGGCGACAGTGGGAACAATGGAGGTCAGGAGCCGGGAGGGCATGGGGTAAAGGGGGAATGTGGAAGGGTTGGAGGAGGAAAGCAGGGAGGAGATTTCCTCAAGGGAGGTGGGAGGGAAGGAGGGGGAGGGGAGGGAGTAGGAAGAGGAGTGGGAAGCGATGTCAAGGTGGATCTTGTCTATCTTGGAGGTGAAGAAGGAAGCAAGATCCTGAGCAGAAAGGGAAGAGAGAGGAGGACAACAGGGGGGCTTGAGGAGGGAGTCAAAGGTGGAGAACAGGCGGCGAGGGTCTCGAGAACAGGACTTAGTGTGGGAGGCGTAGTAATTCTGTCTAGTGTGGGAGACAGCAAAAGTAAGGGAGGACAGAATTTGAAGTGAAGGAACTCCCATGGATCACCCTTATGTAATTCGGGAACCCATGGTGATGAAAGTCCTCCATCACCTCCTTGGGGTTAGCGAACTGCACAAGCTGGTCCAGCAGCACCTCCACAATCGCTGTGCAAACCTCCACAAGTGTGGTGTCCACTGTGGAGGTTCCAACACCAAATTACTGGGCAACAGTGACAGGAGTCTGGAGTGGTGAGCTTCCAGGGGGCGATGGCTATGTGCTTCTCCACGGGGATGGATGTGCGGCTGTGCCCTGTTTCTCCAGTCATGGCCTGAGGATCTTGGCTATCTGCAGGATGAGGCAAATCGAAGGAGTCTTGGATCTGATGGAAATAAAGGAAATTCGCCCAGGGAAATATCTGAAGGATTTTGAGCGTGGGAAAGCAACGCGGCATAAAGACGACCACTGCTTCACTATTGTCTATGGTACCCAGTTTGTCCTCTACACCTTAAGCTTAGCAGGTAGCCCTTTTCCTTTTGATTTTTCCTTTTTAACCCAAGGTGGGAAACCCTACAAATGAAGACCCCGGTCTGCAAGCCACTTACTCTGCAGTTGTCCCATGGAAGCCCATAGGATCCCTAAGGATTTAGCATGTTGACAGAACAGTAGTGCAAAGCTTCTGCTGTCTTCCTTCCTCCTAACATGCGTTGAATGTTTAAACAACAGGCGAAAGAAAAGGCTTTTAGCTTTATTTCTCTTGATGCTCTTGAATTGCTGCACCAGTTATTTTTGCCCCCATGCCTGGAACTCCCTCCCTCCCTGCCTACATCCACCTCACCCCCTCCCTTCGTACCTTCAAATCCCTTCTCAAGACCCACCTCTTCCGCTCTGGCCTCACCGACTCCTCGTTCCCCTCTCCTAACGCCTGCTAATACCTGCCATCCAGTATAATCTGTTACCTGAGGTCTGTGTACTCCTATCCTCCCACATGGACCAGCCAGCCATAATTCTCGATGCAACCAAGCCCCACACGTGCACTCGAGACCTCACATCTTCGTGAATGTTACACCTCTTGTCTCTCACTCTGTTCCCCTTCCTTTGTCGTCCCGCCCCCATCTCTCTGTAAGCCCGAGGACAGAGACGGTGTCTATTCTATTACTTTGTAAAGCATCAGGTACATTGCTGGCGCTATATAAATGCTTGCTAATAATAATAATGGGGACATCCCATGGCTTGCAACCAACTCTGCATTTCCCCCTGAGATCAACATATTCTCTGACCAATCTGTGCTTTTCTCCTTGCCCCAGACCAGTGTCTAGGTGAGTTACAACCTTACGAATGGCAATGGGGGAAAGAGATAGAATTAAGCAGTGGAGAAGGAAAAAACTCCCCAAAAGGAAAGCAGTTTTAATGACTACATTCCAAATAGTAAAGAGATGAAGTCAGCTTATTTCTGCACCTCACATGAGTAAAAGAGGGGACCCTGCAACATGTATTCATAATAAATAAAACTATAAAAAGGAACGCCCAGACCCCTATCCTTGTCCTTGGCGCTTGGGGCTACTAGCTTTGCAGTAAGCCTCATGGGTCTTGGACCCTAAACAACACTCAAAGATCCAGAGAGACTGCGCAGCTGCCTGCTGGGCCCCCTCCCCTTCTCCTCTGAACCAGCCTGTGTCTCGGACCGTGCCTCTGACACGTAAGATATCTTGGGTTGCTGGGGTTTGTAACAACACTGCCATGTCCAGATGTTAAGTGTCTATCCAATAAAATAGAGTTTTACCCACATATTTTGGAATGTTTATTGGCAACCTTCAATCCCGTTTGGTGTAAATTGAGGCACGCCACCTCATTTATTTCCTAACACTCCCAACAGGTACCTCTCAGCACGCATCAATTCCCTTTGCATAGCTTCGATCCTCCCCAACGTGGTCCGTTGTCACAGGAGGTAGGCAAGAGCATAGCGCCAAAGCAGGAGCCGCCAGTATGGTGTGGTGTGCCCTACTATCCTGGCCGCAGATTGAGCAAGAGCCTTTCTTTGCCTTAAAATCCTATTGCACCAACAGCAGGTTTGCATCTGTTGGATCACTCACAGGTTCAGCTCAGCAGCAGTTAAGGAAGGCCTGATTGAAGTACAATAATGAGCACCATAACGTTCCTGGCATGCATCTCCGTGGCTGCAGTACCGGGATCTGTGAACTCTGCAGACCACGTGTCAATTTTTTTGAACAACTTAAAGAGCTAGGCAGCTGACTAGCTAGGATTGGCTGTGCATCGCATGTGAGCAAGTATTGGTCACTATTGGTCATGTGTCCTTACAGGACTTGCTGCACGCTGACTGTGCGTGAGCTGGTATTGGCTACTGTTGGTTGAGAAAGCTTTTGCAAAGCTTATGCTATGTCTGTTGCTGCACTGGCACTGCTAATCCAAGTGGCTATTAAAGTGCATACAAATTTCGGTCACAAGCATGTCACATGCCAGTTATCTAAAAATGTTGCCAACTCATTGTCACATGCTAACGCATCTAAAAAATGTTACAGATGTTAGCACTACTGAATCATGCAATTTTTTATTTGAGCAGGCAGGTGGGGGGGGGGTCTACTGAATGTTAAGAAATGGACAAGTGTTGGGATCTACGAGGCAGTGAAGGTCTATGCTTGGAACGTATGTGGGAGCTGAGCTCGCTATTGCGTAAAAGCTTCTCCTGTATTATCTTTTGAAAGTAACCAATTGTTCTTGCAACATGAGGGGTCATAATGTCACAAAAAGCTTTTGCAGTGGGTGGTTTGCCAGGGAAAGTCAAATAACTTCTACTATGGTTTCCTGGGGCATGGGGCCCAGAGAAGTTGGGGAGGGGTAGTGATGGATAATACCCTGGCCTTTGCTGACATTTGGGTGGGGCCTGATGCGCAGAGAACTGTCAGACCCATCCTACAAGGCAGCCTATGCACTCATAGGGTGGCATATGCATACAATTGGGATTCTATCGCGGTGTGCAGTCACCATGCAACCCTGCTCCAGTTCCCAGTTCTGAAGAGTGGGAGCCCCAAACAAAGTGAAAGCATGGGATGTGCTAAAGATCGAAATGACTAACGGAGGCTGGACCTGACCTTCCCTTCTCTGCCATTTTTCCTCATCACTGCCTTGATGACGACAAGAGGATACCTACGGGGCCACCAGAATGGCTCGTGTAGCTGAATCTCTTGGGGAACAAGTGACTTAGGGCACAGGGAAGGTGAACCCACTGGTGGAGAGCGGAGAGGTTTTTGCCCTATCCTATACAAGGTTTGGACGACTGGAGAAGTGCATCCTCCAGCAAGTGGGGATGTTTCTGGGTGATACGGGGGGATTTCCAGCACCACCACGGATGGGATGCTACCTGTCAGTACATCGCTATGAGCTGTAGCTGTGAGAAACTGAGCAGCTAACTACATCAAAGACTGATTGCATCCAATTTCAATTTTTTACTTTCAATTTCAGTTTTCACTATAGGCGCTCAATAAAGTATGCAATTTGCTTGATATTATAAACTCAGCATATTGTACATAGAAAAAGGTTATATCCAGCTGAAAAGTGTTGGCAGGTATAAACCTAGATATAAATCTCTGAGTGGACGGGGATAGCAGATGCTGAATCACTTCCTGGAGTCATAATAGCCCGGAAAAAAGAAATGGAGCTTCTTGTTCCCATGGTTCATCGTGACTGAGAGTCATGACGCTGGGAAGGGAGGGGGAGTTAGTGTGCGGAGAGGGGCGTGGAAGAACACCTGCCTGTGTATAAGGTTTGTCCCACTAAACCTGTGAGGTGGGGGGCTGCCCACAGAAGAAATACAAGTCATCCAGGAAATACACACAGGGGGCTGCCATTGATTAGGCTCTACATGCAAAATGTGTGAGTGGCAGCTACACAAATTGAATCTGGACTCTAGCAAGCTAACATCTTGTTTGTTAATACCCATTGATGTCTTGGTGTCAACCCGTTCTACTTTCTCCCTCCAGGTGGCAGACTTGTCTGCTTTTTCAAAGGAATAAGCGATGTTAACTTAAAGTGGCCTGTTCTGGCATGTTCTCAACAATTTGAATACTTTTGTTTGGTGTAATGCATGAAATATTTGAAGATTTTACTAGCGCAAGTGAGGAAACCTATCCTTTGTGCTGCACAGGTCAAATCTGGAATAATAAGGAACTGGCATCTCTTTAAAAGGATATATTTTTCAGGGTTTCTTTTGTTATGAATAGCACCTAAGTTTACTAAGAGTGAAAGAGTAAGAAGCTGTGTTCTGTTTATGTATTTATCAGTACTTCATGTAGTTGGTTCTCTTCCCTTTCCATTTGATGTAGGTGTCACAGGTTTGAGGGTCCAACACCCCACTTTCCTGGGTTGGGTGACTCAATTTCCCTCACTTGCAGCCCACCTGAACCAGTTCTCTCTCTGGCTGGTCCAGTTCTGCAATGGGGATAATCCTTTTGCCACCCAAATTCCCAGGGAGCCTCCCGTTTACACACTCTCTGTCTCTGGGTTCGCAAGAGCTTGAAAACTCAAGGCACTCACTTGTGTTCCCAACGTAGACCACAGAACACTTCTTATCAAAGAAGAAAGTTTATTGATTACATAAGCCAAGATAATTTGATAGAGTGACAAATAAAATGAAAAGTAATATAACACATTCCTATTCTATACTGGGTAATTCCCTATATAAGATCTTACCCTACAAAAAGTCCATGAGCTTGAGTCCATTCTCAGTCAGTGATGTAAATGACTGGGCACTGATTCTTAGGTTGGTTGGAATCAAAGTCCTTTCTCTCAGCAAATCTTCTGGCAAGCAGGCTCATCCGAAGCTCAGCTATTCAGAGGTTACATTCCATTCCTAATTGTCCTCTTTCCAGGTCTTTGCCCTTTTATATGTTTTCCAGTTTCCTTGTTTAAGTTTCCTGCCGAGAAAAGCTTGGAGGGCTGTGTGGCCTGTGGTCACATAGGCAAAGGAAGAGCTTAATTTACACTCAAATGTTTCTGTCTGGCTCTTGCAGGGAATACACATTAGCATGGCTTTTGTCTCTCTCCCTTGTATTGAGTTTCCTGTTCTCGGTTTACATTACATGATTACCTGAAGCGAGTTTGCCATTCTCAGTTTACATTACATGAATCGAGTTTGCAGTTCTCAGTTTTAACATTACATACATGTTTAACCTTTAGCTTTACATATTTGTTAGACCTATAGTCCAGTATCTCTCCTGTGTGGCCTTATGTTCCTTCATGACACTAGGTCTTTCGCATGGTGTCTGGCAAAGAAGTATCAAACATGGAAATTCTGCAGCTAGTGGAATATGAGGCCAGATTTTAACTGATTTCAAAACTGATTAGACTTTCTGTTGGCATCCCTTTTTAAGATGACTTCCTCGGTGCTGCACATTACCACCCCAGCAACCTGCACTATTTATCCTTCCTTGATTAAACAACGCCCCTGCTAATTGAACTTTTGTTGAACTAGTGGGTTGGGCTATAATAGAAGTATGCTGCATATCTTTAAAGAGATGGCATTAAAACTTAGATTTGGTTAACATTGCGAGGAAATACATTAAACTTGAATGCTTGGCTTAAATAATTTCACAGCTCTGCCGCAGAATGTAAGTGTGATGCACAATAACTGTGGGTGTTAACAAATGAGACGTTAGCTAACATTAGTCCACACCGTTTATTAGGTGTTTGCCTCCAGCAGACATGGGGCCTCCACCCACTATACCTGCAGCCCCCACTCACAGTGTGGTCTCGGAGAATGTGGAACCTGCCATACAGGCAAATGCTGGCTAATGTGCACCCATGTGTCCTCGTCCCGTCAGTTAGGTTGTGGACACCAGCACTCAGGTCCACCAGCACCATAGATCTCCGGGTGGAAATCCTAGAGCGTCGGAGGAGTAACCACTCCCTACCCTTCTCTCTGCTCTCACTCTTGCTGCCTGTGGAGGCTGCCCACAAGCGCATGAAAGTCAGTCCAGGAGCTGCCCATTTCTTAAGCTCGACGTGCTAAACATGGGAGTGCGGGCTGAACGGACTGAAACCAGACTGCAGTGGGCTAACATCATGTTTGTTGTTACCTGTAGTAGACAAAATAAAGCCTTCACAGGATGTGTAGCTTGAATTTTTTGTGGAGAAACAGTTATTGAAACTACCTAAGTTCTCTCTTTTTAAAAAAAAAAAAAAAAAAAAGAGAAAGTTTTGATATTGAATTGTTCAACCTTTACAAGTCCTGCTATGCATAGTGCAGTGTTATTGCCAACAACTGGGGAAAGTTATGTGGGTTTTTTTAGTCTTAAATGAAAATGGGTAAAAACAAACATTCACCTTACTCCACTTTAGTACCACTTTTAACACCGCTTTAACATTTCGTATGCATGTTGCAGGCCTGCATTGGCACCCTATGCAGCCCTGCAACATGTATAAGAAATGTTAAAGCAGTGTTACGGTGCATGTCTGTTTTTACCCAATGAATGAGAATCGGTACGTGCATTTTATTTATTTATTTATTTATTTAAAGAATTTTTATCCTGCCACAGGCAGCTCAGGACAGCTAACAATATAAATATATAAACAATATAAAAATATACATTAAAACAACTTATAATGATGGGAAAAGTTTTTTTTAAATATATAAACAAAAACTCAACCACCCTAACCCTCTACCCCCTTCCCATCACCGATCTCCCTCACCAAAAGCCTGGCAGAATAGCCAGGTCTTACAAGATTGTTGAAAAGAAGGGAGGTCTGGAATCACCCAGGCCTCTGCCGGGAGGGAGTTCCACAGCCTAGGTGCGGCCACCGCGAATGCTCTCTCCATAGTCGCCCCCTGGGAAAGCTGGGGGACTTCAAGAAAGGCACCCCCGGTCAACCGCAGGGTCTGATCCAGGGTCGGGGGAGTGAGGTGGTCCCACAGGTAGGTGGTCCCTAAATGGGCTATAAAGCCCATTTAGGGCTTTATAGGTAAACACCATCAATTGGTCCCAGAAGACAATAGGCAGCCATTGCAGCGAACGGAGCACAGGTGTAATGTACTCACAGCGGCCCGTCCCCATAAAAAGACAGGCTGCCGCATTCTGCACCAGCTGCAGCTTCCGGACCGCCCCCATGGGTAGCCCAGCATAGGGTATGTTACAATAGTCTAGCCTCAAAGGGTGGAAACAGACATGACCCTAACCACTCTTTAACCATCCTTGGTGGTCATTTATGCATGTTGCAGGGCTGCATAGGGCACAATACAGCCCTGCAACATGCATAAATAACCACCAAGGGTGGTTAAAGGGTGGTTAGCGTCATGTCTGTTTTCACCCAAAGTAATGAAAGCATAGACGATGGTGGCTAGGTCGAAGTCCGAGGCATATGGCCGAAGCCGTTGCACCAGATGATGTTGACAGAATGCGTTCCTCCCCACGACCCCCACCTGGAGATCCAGGCAGAGTTGGGAGTTGAGGAGCACCCCTAGACTCCAAACCCGAGGAACCAGCAGAGGACAAACCCTGTCAATTACTAGTTTGCCGGTGATTTATAAAATACACTGTTTCAGTAAATCCAGTATATAGCTGGAGTAATCCACATATTCCATTCAGTTCTTATTTAGTGTAAACTCTTGAGTTATGATGAGAGAGAAAACTACTCATGACTTTGCATATGAATGAAAACATTGACATCAAGAAGATGTGATTTAGTCAGGGGGCAGTGTAAACATTCCAACGGATGAGTAATATATTTAGAGAGCATGGTCTCTGTAAAGACACATGCTCACACATTTTGAATTACCTCTCTATGGCTACAGTCCTTGGAGCACTTCTGGGGTAGCCCCATTAAAGTTAAATAACTTACTCTGGTGTAAGTAATTTTGGGATTGTGGTCTATTCAGGGTTAAGCTTAACTTGTGCTAAGAATAGCTTTTTCTTGTCCACACTGCTGATTTTAACCGGTTGCTCATAATGAATTGCTGAATTGAGGCTAATGCTTAATATAGATATGGCCTTTGGTACCTCTAGGCAGTTATAAACTGTACTGCTTTCTGGGCCCTTGGTGCCCAGATGAATTCTGACACACTGTTGGAAAGAGATTAACTGCTTCAGAACTTTCCCAAAGCAGAGAGCCAGTTTTGTTTTTAGTTCTCCAGTGTCTCCACTTCTCTGATCTCTCTGCCAATAATATAATTTCTCCAAATGCTTTGAGGCTAACATGGCAGAAAAGAACATGTTATTCACAGTACTGTTTTATATAGTTTACTTGGGGACAATGAATCCTGACCCTGTTTAAATCAATGCCAAAACTTCTATTTACTAAAAAGGGATCAGGATTTCATCCTACGTTGGGTAAATGTCTTGTAAATATCTGCACTGAAATTCTTTATAAGAAAAAACATCTCTTTAGCCATGTTTACTATGAAAATGTGGAACAGAATGTCCTTTTTACTCGCAAGCCATTGAGATAATCCCATTTGTCATTTCAATTTGAGGAATGGGAAGGAATAAACTCCAAAGCAGTAGGGTAAGTTATTTGTTTGTTTTTAAACGTATAAATGGGAAGAAACAAGTGTGTGTGGACCAGAGCTATATTTGATTAGTAGTACTCCCGTTTCCCAAACTACATGCTGTGAGTACAGAAACATTTCATATTTCATAACCCTTTTTGGAACTAGAAGAGGGTTAAGGTAATTAGGAGTATGCAAGTTGAAACCCATTGTGTAAGCTCAAAGTTGAACTAACTGACTTTTGTTTTTCAACTTTCTTATTAAATTCCAATGTAGTAAAAATACTAGCGGTAAAACAGTGATAACAAAGGGATAACAACTAAAAAAGCTTGAAGAGTCAATAGCAGAACATAAAGCAGTGGTTTTCAAACTGGGTGAGCCACCTCACCTGGGAGTTGGGAAACAAAGTGTATTCCGGGAAGGACATGGGAAGGAGCAAGGGGTAGCAATCCCTTACCTCCACTCTGGCTAAGCCAGTGGGAATTTCCAAAATGCTGGGGTATCAAGGGGAGTAGAGGGTTGGAGAACAGGTGAAGTGAAAAACAGTCGGAAGGTAGGAAGGAAGGGGGAGAGGAAGCAAGATGTATGTATGTATGTGGAGGAGGTTCAATTTCGACAGACGAGGATGGGGGGGGTGCAATTTAAAAGTCTGGCAACAATTGACAGAAAAAGTAATCAAACGCCAGGTTAGTGTTGCACTGAAAATACCATTTGGAAATGAATTTAAAACTCATAAATGGCATGAGCATTGACACAATTTGTACTGTAGAACCTAGTAAACCCCATAACCTTATTTTGCATACTCTTCCCTTATCCCATGTTAGGCTTAGGGTCTTTGAGGAACAGCTGATTGTATGCATACATGTACTTTCATGTCATGATTTCCAATTCCAAGTGCTTAAAATTATGGATTGAACTGCATGTTAATTCACCATGTGTTTGTTTTATTGTTCTTGTTGCTGCATGTGAACCTTCTGGCTGCTGCCACATGGTAATCTATGGAAATGTTTCCAAGATATTGCGATGAATACTCGAGTCTTATGCATCTAAATGAAGAAAGCTTAAGATTTATTGAGAAAACTCTAGCCATACCGCTTACCTGCTAAAAATTGAATTGGTTCTTCAAATTAAGACTATTTTTGAAACTGGTGCTCTGGGAAAGAGCGATGCCATGGGAAGAAAAGACATCGTTGCTTATGCTGAATAAGGCTGAATCTTTCATTGACTACAGCAACTGGCTGAGGCTCCCAAATGACAAGCCCAAGGGAGAAGAACTTGCATTGAAGCCTGTGAGGTTGCACTGTGAGGATGAGTGGCTGCCCACCTGCCCTTAACCAAGGGTCACAACCTATGCTGATTCTAAAAATGACCTGGCAACATGAAAATTCAAGGTCCAATATAAATATCACAGTTTACTAGAGGAGTTAAGTTTTCAAGTGACTTCTAATTTAGAGTTGAGCTCAAGCCCCAAAGTTTAGATCAGGAACCAACTATTCCAACTTTTTATTTATTTATTTATTTAAATTTTAATCCCATTGTTCCTTGAAAGCTTGGAGTGACTAATATAATTTTAAAAACATAAAATACAAGCTAAACCTATAAAACCTCATTAAATACTTATAACTACCCCTCCCCTCCAACACACACCCCCTGCGCTAAAACCCAACGGAAATGGTGTTCCAGCTGTGGTTTTTGGTTGGGCCAATGTATTATACCACTGATTAATAGCAGAGGTCAACCCATAATTCCCCTTATAGGCTGTTTTTACATGGATGTCCCCCCATTCCGCTAGGTGTGCAGGAGGGTGTTAGACCTGTGGAGGCCTCTGTGGAAATGGTGTGGTGGTGGGATGGGTGTTCAATCGGTGTTCACCCGTGCAAATACCACAGGTGGTGAGCGGAGGTACGTGCGCACTCCCGAGTAACACCCACCATCACCCACCCATCTCCACCCACAGAGCCATCCGACAAAACGGAGGAGGCTCTGTGGGAGGAGGTGTGTGTGTGTCCATGGGAAAGGACACCCACCCACCGTGGCAGCACACCCATCCCCCCACCTACTGCTGCCCATGTAAAAAGGGCCATGTTTGGTTGATGTCCAGTTTCAGGAGGTTTCTGAGTCATCTATATTTGGAAGCATAAGCTAAAAGAGGATTTCTGTCTTCTATTGTCTATGGTAGCCCCTTGTGTGCTTTGCAGGCATGCAACTTCTTTCTGTATTTGAGCAGAGTCCCTTAGCCCAAGCGCACGTACAAAGAGCTGTTGCTGCACAGGGTATTGATGTCGGACATTATAGAGCCGCAGGAGTGGTTAAGGTGGCGTTGTACTCTCTGTTAAAATCATGAAAATTCAACTTGTTATAAAATTGAGATGAAATTTGTAAGGTGGAACGACTGGGTGAGGGATAGAAGCTACTCAAATTTCAGGAAAATAGGATTTTATTTTATTTTTTAAAGAATGTTACAGACATTTGAATTTTGGAGACAGAAGTGTTTTTCCTCCCTTTTGCAACTTTTTCTTCTTGATGGGCAAAAGTGTGTTTAAAGTTCTGTCTAGAAGTATAGAGGTGTAAAAAAAATAAAGTGTGCATTCTAGTGCATGCCTGAGTCTATTTTATGTATGCCTCCTTCTATGCCATTATATAGAAGAGAAAGAATGGATATACGTTTAAAGGATATACGTAGAGAGAGGTTATTTTATGCAGATGCTATGTATGAATACCCATTCTCTTCTTTATGAAAAGGCAGAGGGATAGAGTAGAATGGGAGGGGGACTGGGAGCCAGGACTCCTGAGTACTCTCATAGGGGAGTGGTGGCTACTAGGTTACAGACTGAGATTTAAAATTGTCAGGATGGGTGTGGACTGTATGTACAAGAAGCATGCAGATGTTTTATGTACGTGTGGTTTTATCATTCACAGAGAAAAGGAGGGTAGAGGGACATGTACATAAAATGTACGGATATTTCTTGTATGTACAATCCACATCCATCCTGATATAGCTTGCTTAAAACATTTAATGGCTGTATTTCCGCTGCTTTGGGGGCAGGCTGCAGAGGTGTAACTGAGAACAGAGCTCCCTATTCTTGGGTACAAACAGCGTCCAAGCCCAGGAGCTGCTGGGATATGTATGAGATGTGTATGGGGGTTCTGTGGGAGGGGAGGGAGCCAGGACTCCTGGGTTCTCTCAGAGGAGAGTGGAGGCTAGTGGGTTAGAGCAGGGGGCTGGGAGTTGGGTTTCCTGGGTTCTTTAGGAGGGGAGGGGTTTAGTGGGTTAGAGTTGGTGGGGGCTGGGAATCAGGACTCCTGTGTTCTTTGTTGGGGACTGGAAGCTAGCGAGTTAGAGAAATGGGTGGGGGCCGAAAGCCAGGACTCCTGGGTTCTTTCAGATGGGAGTTTCAGCTAGTGGGTTAGAGTAGGGGGAGCTAGGAGCTCGTAGTGTTGTAGGAGGGAGAATTTAGTGTATTTCCCTTTCAAAAACAGGGAAATTCTAGGATCAAAAACCTACAATTTAAGAGAGGAGTTAAGGTTCTTACAAATTCACTTGTGCTCTCCAAACCATGGAAATTGTAAGTTAAGGCTCCTGCCTTCACTTGCGCACCTTATACACAGTAAAGGTGTTGTACAGTCTCGCATATTGTGCTCACTTACAACTTGGTCTCCATGCACCCACACTTGGTCTTGGTCTTTCAGCCCCAATCTTCTTCCTTTGCAGGTTGGGGGCAACACTGAAGATGCGGACAGTAGATGGTTATGGGACCGCTTGCTAACTCCTCACCCCCTGCTTTCCCTATATGCTTTCATTTGTGTTGGGGAGAACAGGACAGCTGAGTACTCGGGGGCTGTATATATGAGGGAGGGGACAAGGTTGATGGATGTGGACAGGGAGACAAGACTGGGGACAGTCAGACAGTAGGGGAACTGTCTGTATTATCAGGGAGCAGCCAGGTCCTAGGGGTGTTTATGTAGCACAAAGCTGAGAAATGGATGATGTGTAGGCACAGATGAGGCTGGGGAACAGGCAGGGGTGGGGGGAAGTGTATGTATCGGCATATTCATGGACAAGGGTGGAGAGCAGCCAGGGGTAGGAAGCAGTGTTTGTATAGGGAGGGGGTACCCAGGTGTTGGAGGGGGTGTATAAGTGGGGGAGAAAGCTGAGAGATGGGTAGTGTGTATTTAAGGACAAGGTTTGGGGGACAGCAAGGGGCGGGGGTGAAGTGTATGTATGTTTTTCGTGTGTGATTTCAGTTGGGTTGGGAACATCCAAGTACTGGGGGAATGTGGATATATATGGGGGGAATAAGGTTGATGGGTATGGGATGCATACTGACAGACACAAGCGGGGGTAGCCAGGGGTGGGAGCAGTGTGTGTGTGTATGGGCAATAAGCAGACAGATGCTGGCAGGGTGTATATGGGGGACAAGGCTCAAAGTCAGATGGGGTGGGGAATCAGTGTGTTTATAGGGAAGGGGCACCCAGTTGCTGAGGGTGTATGCATGAGAGGACACGGCTGAGAGATGGGTGGTGACGTGTATTCAGGGACAAGGTTTGTGGGATAGCCAGGGATGGAGGTTAAGTGTATGTATGTTTTTCACATGTGCTTTCAGTTGGGATGGGGACAATAGGATATCCAAGTACTGGGGGAGTGTAAATGGAGGGAACACAGCTGATGGGTAGCTTGATCCGCTGTTCTGAGGGGAAAGCAGATGGCAACCAATCCTCAATCAGGAGCCACAGCCAGCCAAATCCCTTTCCAATAGTCTAGTACTCCAATGCATGATATACTAGGACAAATATTTGCCTGCCCTTAATCACCTGTGTATTAAGCAGATGCACCTGAGCTGCTGCCTGAGAGAGGAGCTATAAATGAAGGCGAAATTGAGACTACAACGAAGACAAGACCATAATACTGGGATGTGGAGGAGTTTGCTGTCCCCAGATTCAGTATTGCTCCCAACCTGCAGAGAAAGAGGTCGGGCTGAAAGACAAATGTAAAGTGTGGGTGCATGGAACCTAAGTTTTAAGTGAACACAATATGTGAGATTGTACAGCATCTTGTACATGGTGTGCAAATTAAGGTGGGAGCTAACTGAGCTAAGTGACCCACTGTGCTAGAGTTCCATAATCTAACTCAGTGGTTCCCAAACGGGGGTCCGCAGACGCCTTGAGGTCCGTGAAGCATTCCTTGGGGGTCTACAGCATGACCCAGCTGCTGCAAGTCACATGGTTGTGTAAATGTATGCAAATCAGTTGGGGGTACTTGGCTCTTTGCTAAAGCTGAAAAGGGGTACGCAGCCACAAAAAAATTGTGAACCACTGATCTAACTCAATACACTTCTCATGTAACCTTGTCCCCTTCTGGGTATCTGGCCCAATAGGATTTGCAAGTGCTATATTCCTTTCCAAAATGAATTGTTTTGTTATACTTGCTTCCCTTCTGCCCAGTTCTGCAAGATTTTGTCTAGCCACCTTTAAATTAAATTAGTACCCCTATTCAGGGTGGGACCTGTGCTCACTGTCTTTTCCCCATAGCCACTGATGGGGAAAAGGGTCCCTGCCCATATTTGATTTTTCACTGAAGGCAGCTGCATAACTCTGATTGCCTTCATTGGCAGTAGGATGGGGTGTTGTAGGCAGTTGGCACTTTGTGCAATTTGGTCCTCTGCTTGTATGATCCTTGATGCTTGGAGCTGCCCTTGTGATTTGACAGTCAAGTGCCATGTGCACCAATAGCCTGTTGACATGATAAATCAGTCCAAATGCCCCTAGTTAGGACAATGCATGGTGATGATGCTTGTTCTGTTTGGCCTTTTATGAAACACCACAAGCCACATTCATGAACTCTCAGGCTTTGTTGAGGATTTACCGCCAATTCCAAGTCTCTCAAAACATACCACTTTCACTATTTATAAAGGGTAGGAATGTGAGGGTCAAATTTCAAACCGAGAAAACATGGTCATTTTTAGTCAATAGAGGGGTTTAAATAAAATATAAAGTTCCATGTCTAGTGTTATAAATACCATAGCTTTGAGACAGTTTTTATGTTTTAGATATCTTAAGATTGCAGGAATCTAGTTGGTGGGTGCAAGAAGGAAGTATCCTAATGTTCTCTGTATTCTAAATATATCCTATTTTTCTGAAAATCTGTTGCCTAGAAATGAAAACAAGACAACAGTAATGGATGACACAGGACTTTGACCAGGAATGTATTCTGCTCCCTCTGCCGGCTCTGCAGCAGAAAGTAATAGATTTCCCCCCCGCAAAGTGGAAACATGGAGAAATTTGTGAGATATAAGGTGTATTTGCAGAAGTCTTGTTTGGGGAAGAAAAGATTATAAAATGGAAGAAAATCTCTTCACTTTCCCAAGTTAGCCAATTAAACCCTTTAAATCACTAAAGATAAATATAATATTTAAATAAATAAATATATAAATAAATAAATAAATAAATATCGGTAATACATTTTTATTATAACAACCTGAGCATACATGTTCTGATTTTTTTTCTCCCTCTAGTGGTGGGGTAAGGACATACATACATTGAGTTAGGCAGGATAGTCCACTGATTGGGTTGCTAGCCAGAGACTAGTGTTTATTTCCCTGGTCTGATAAACTCTAGGGCAAGGATGTGCTATTGAGTCTGCTGTTTGCTGGAGCGAAGAGAGCATGAGTTTCCCTAGCTCCCAGTTTCAGTCCCAAGTGTGTCTAGTTGCCACATTACTAAACCCAAATACGTAATGGGCATCCAACACAGATTCCAGTTTATAATGACAGTCCCTTCGATAAAATGTTGTACTCGCTGAAACCAATAGCAGTACTTTCCTGGATTTCAGAGGACTAGGATTTCTGATGCATTAGATGACTACCCATATCAACTTGCAAATGCTCCTGGTATTGTTAATAGCCCTGTTTCAACGTTTGCTTTGATAGTCTTAGCCTGCAGTAAATTTCAGAGGTTGTGCAAATAGACGTTTCCTTTGCTTATTGTACATGCATTGTGTTAGTTTAATGTATGGTGCCCTCATTCTCGTGCGATAAAGAGATACACAGAATGAGGCATCCGCTCGTTCAAAATTAGAATGGGTTATACTGAAAATTGATTTCCAAGGCTAGCTCTTCAGGCTAAATGATCTCTGGTTGTGTGTAAAGCTTAGCATAGCTCTATGTCTCCTTCCAGTTTCCTGAACTTCCTCTACATCTTTTCTTATAATGAGAGAACCAAATTTTAACTTATTACTCCAGACAGGAGCATGCCATTGAGTCTAAAAGAGCCCACAGACAGGCTAAAAGAGCATGCCTGTCTGTGAGTTCACTGTAGTCATTGGTTCAGCTGCTGTGATGTCACAGAATGTTCAGTATCATTCCAGCTGCTGTAAGGGAAGGGTCACACTCAAAGTGCACAATATTCAGTACTATATGATATTATCGGATGCTTAAGAGAAAAGAGCAAGAAACTCCTAGTGGACAATTATGGAGTGGTCTGCTCAGGGAAAAAACTTCATCCCAAACTGTCAGCTACTGGTTGGTTTATCTCATGAAGCTAGATGATTTCTAATCTTATCTACTGTATCTCTTCCAACTATTCACATAAATAAATATCTAAATTTTTTTTTAAAAATCGTACCAAGATGTTGACCTTATCATGTGGCAATGCGTTCCACAGATTAACGATTGGCCGAGCAACCAAAATATTTCCTCCTATTATTTGTAAATGTGTTAGCGAAAGAAGGCTTCATCAGAGGGGTTATGTTAGAATGAGAAGACTCTAAAGAGTAGCTGGGAAAGGCAGTTAGAATGGAGTCGCTGGAAAAGGGCAAGATGAATGGGAAGGTGGTACATAACTGGAGACTGAAGCCCTTGAGAAGATAACAGGAGTAATTCAAGGATGGCAAGAGAAGCCTTGTAACTGAACAGCCAATTCAGAATAGTTTATGAACAAGTTTGGGATGTAGTTTGTTCCAGCTTTGTGGAGATGGGGAAAGCAAAGATGATGCCAAGCTAACCTTGCCACCACTCTCTAGGCCATGCATTAATTTTTAGGATTCTTGGGAGGTGAAATGCAGAATCTAATTCTACGTATCCTATCCCATTAACCTAGATCTTAGACTGCTTCTTTCTCAATGACTATAAGAAATCAGCTGATTGTTGAAAGCAAGCTTGAGGGGCTGTTGGGAATACCTTGTCATTATAAAGAACGTATGAGGAAGAGAAACAAGCTTTAGATTATCAGGACAAGTCCACCCTGACTGCTTTGTTTGTTTTCTGTTGCATTTCACCCTCTGTCATTTGTCCATTTTAAAAATTATTATTATTATTTTAAAATTTAGAGCAGGAACACTTCAATTTCTATTACATTGTGGGTATTACATTTTCTATTACATTGTGGGTACTATAGCAACAGTAGTCTATAGTGCCTTATAGCTGATCAAGAGGCTAAAGTACTTCTGATGCAGACCTCATGGTGCCACATCTTGCTACATGGTAAACGCAACCCTCTCCAGAGCTGAACCACAATGGCAGTGACTCAGGCTGAGTCAAGTGCCTTGACTAAGCCTGGCTATATTCCTACTGGCTATGCTACATGCCTGAGGAAGGGCCATGTGTGGCCCAAACGCTTGTTTTTCCACCAACCACAGTTGGTCCAATAAAAGATATCATTCAAACCACTTTGTCTCTCAAGTGCCTTGGAAACAGAATTAGTTTCCCATAGTCAGGAGGGAGAAGGGAGAAGGAACTCCCATTCTCCCCAGAAGAGAATATAACAGGGGTGGGCAAAGTTCCCAAGACCAAGAGTCACGTACCAACGTTTTCATATCCCTGAGAGCCACAAGCCACTATACACTAATCCTCAACTTCCCCCAGTCCTGGAGATGGAGCAGCACGGTGAGCCTCTGCTCTCACAGCCCCAAGGAAGCTCCGGTGGTATTGGCAGCGGAAATGGCAGCTTGGCTTCCTGTGCTCGTGAGGAAACCACGTGGGCCACCCCCCACCCCCCAGGCAGCCACTTTGGGTGAGAACCACAGTACAGGTGCCTGAGAGATGCATGTGGCTCCCTACCTGGGTATGAAATGAAAGGGATTGCATTTTCTGTATGTGATACTGTGGAGGAGGAGAGGAGGAAGCGGCACCACAGTGGGTGAAAACAGGGTGATTTCAGACGTTACGAGATCACGGTGAACCACACTGAACCACGCTCAACCCCCCCGCGGGGCCAAAGGGCCCGGAACATCTGAACGGCGTGCGCCAGATGTTCATCACGCTCAATACCCACATGGGGTCAGGTTCAACCACGCTTCCCGGGCTAGCCGGGGGAAGGTCTCGGGAAGCGTGGTCAAACCAACCACCACAGGGAACCAAGCAAAAGTAACGTCTGGACGCCAATCCCCCAGCGGAACCAA
>QEPC01004950.1:671156-700706 GCA_003113815.1 Sphenodon punctatus
CCCTTTAACCACCCTTGGTGGTCATTTATGCATGTTGCAAGGCTGCATAGGGCACCAATACAGCCCTGCAACATGCATAAATAACCACCAAGGGTGGTTAAAGGGTGGTTAGCGTCATGTCTGTTTTCACCCAGTGTGCGTGTGTAACCCACCTGACCCCCCTTGTTAGTTCCCCAAACTGCTCTTTCCTCAGTTTTACACCCTATCCCTCCAGTCCTGTCTCCACAGCCTCCTCCCCACTGCAGTTCCTTTTGTCCTGCTTTCACTCTGCCTCTTTCCCTGTCCTTTATGTCCAGTCCTACTTCCACCGCCTCCTTCACAGCACCCACAAATAGACGCATTTAACGTTATCCAAATTTAGGCAAATCTTACCATTTGTTCTGCAAAGTCGTGTCTCTTCTGAAAATCTGGCCCACTGTGAAAAGTAACTGACCTAGATGCTTCACATGGTGTTCGATGAATCTGCCTGAGTCATTGACTGTAGTCCTCAATTCTCTTCAATAGCTTCCTATACATTTCAAGGTGCACTTCTAATTGCTGGAGATTATCTTTAAATCCTTTGATAGTTTATCTAAGAATCACTTCTCACCATGTCGACTATTTCAACAGTTAAGTCCTGTGTTGGTTCCTAAGGAAGAACTCTTTGTGGTCAACAGCTGGCCATCATTGTACTGTCTGGAATACAGTGTCCTTACTGGGCCACCAGAGTGCCGTTCTGAATGTCAGGGGGTAGCAGCAGACTCACTTGTTTTGTTTAGCATTTGGTTGATTGAGGGCGGTAGGGGAGGGCTGAGCTGGGTGCACGTGCTTGTGCGACTGGCGCCACGGCCCTCCCCTGTCATGGTGGAGGCTCCAACAGGGGCTGGCCTGCTCAGCTTCCCTGCAACTATCTATCCACCACCTGGAAGAGCTCTGCTGGATGGCATTTTGCAGATGCTGTGGTAGCAGTGAAGATCTGACTTTCTTGGCTGCTGCTGCAGCCACAGCATACTTCTTCAAAACCAACTGTCACAGTCAGTCAGCTTTGTCACGAGTAAAGTGCCGCCTGTGCTCTAACTGCCTACCCTCTCACTTTAACCACCTCAGGTCCTCCGTATACCAGGGAGACAAGTGCTGCTGCTGTGGAGAAATTGGATGTCTGGGTGCCACTATGTCAATAGCCCAGGTCAGCATAGCATACCACAGATCAACCAGGCCGTTGACAGAGAGGTCATCAAGTTCAGCCGGTAAATACCCCAGAGAGTTCTAGAATCCTATTGAATCCATTAGTCTCTGGGGGTGGAGCTTCTTAACTGGTCCACCACCCCAACAGTAGCAAAGGAGGGCACGGATATGGGCCCTCAGTAGGTAATGTTCTGAACATGACAACGGTGCCATAACAACACCCCCAATAATCGAAACCCCTGTTTCTAGGCCAGTGCAGAAGATGAGATCCAATGTGTGTCCAGTCTCAGTGCTGGGCCAGATATACTCTCCCCCCTCCCCACACCACTGAAGAGGGGAAGGGGTGCGGTTGGGTAATCCCTCCTGGTAAGAGAGAGGACCTGCAGGTCTTCATAGGCGGTGCGCTGCTTGGCAGCGCTGCATGCCGCGCACCCAAGGGTCGTGCCAAAGGGCCCTTGGGTTACCTCTTTGGAATTCCCTCCCAGAGGAAGCTCGCCTGGCCCCAAGCCTTTTAACATTCCGGCGAGTTTGTAAAACCTGGCTGTTCGCCCAGGCCTTTGGGGAGGGTGGGTTAGTGGGGTTTTTCTCCCTCTACCCTTCTTTATTTTCTGTTACAATGTTGTCTATCCCTGTTTTAATTGTTGTTAGTTTTATGATGTTTTAAATATTTTAAATACTGTTTTATATTGGATTTCTTAGTCGACCTGAGCTGTTCGCAGGAGGGGCGGGGTATAAATATATTAAATAAATAAAATAAATTAATAAATAAATAAAATGGCAGAATCGAAGCTGAAATGACAGAATTGCTCAATGCAAACGATTTTGTTCACAAAGTATGCTAAAAACATGTTGCAGCGGGCCTTAGATGAATCTGTTTCCAGGTGGAGATGGTGGACTGACCAATCCCCTCACCACCTGGAACAGTTTCGCTGGCCATGAGCGAGCGGACGCTATAAGGGAAGCAAAGAACCGCTTCTTTGCTTCCTGTACAGCCATGACATAGGTCTTTTTAAATGCTCTGTGCCACAATTGGTCATCCATTGTGGCCCCCCACTTAACACGGGGGACCTCCAAGAAGGCACCCCCGGCAGATCGAAGGAGCCGCTCTGGAGCACAGAGGGCGAGGTGATCCCTGAGGTATGAGGAGCCGAGACCGTGAAGGGCCTTATAGATCAATACTAATACCTTGAACCTGGCTCGGCACGCTATTGGCGTTATGTGGTCCCGGCAACCCATCCCCGAAAGGAGGCGGGCCGCCACATTCTGCACTAGCTGCAGCCTCCGAACCACGAAAAAGGGCAGCCCCACGTACAGTGCGTTGCAGTAGTCCAGCCTCGAGGTAACGAAGGACTGGACGAGGGAGGCCAGGTCTGGGCCAGAGACGTACGGATGCAACCTCCACACCAGATACAACTAGCGGAAGGCAGCTTTCGCCACCCCCTCCACCTGCTGCTCCCGTCGGAGATCCGCTTCCAGCACCACCTCCAGGCTCCGGACCTGCTGAGCTACAGGAGGGCGAACCCCCCTAATCAGGGGGGCCGACACCTCCCTTGCTCTCCCCACCACCATCACCTCCATCTTATTGGGGTTGAACTTCAGTCTGCTCTGCCGCATCCATTCCACCACGGCCTCCAAACACTGGGATAGCAACGAGACAGCAGGGTCTGGGTCAGCTGAAAAAGAGAGGTACAGCTGAGTATCATCAGCTTATTGGTGACAACACACCCTGAACCCTCTCACGATCTCCCCCAAGGGCTGCATATATACATTAAATAACAATGGAGACAGAATGGAACCTTGCGGAACGCCGCATGATAAAGCGCAGGGGCAAGATGTTTCAGCTCCCAGCACTACCCGCTGGCTTCTCCTCGAGAGGAATGTGCAGAACCAGTCAAGAACGGTCCCGTCCAGCCCCCCCCCAGGTCACGCAGCCATCTCAACAACAGCCCATGGTCCACGGTATTGAAAGTGGCCGAGAGATCTAGCAGGACGAGAAATGTCGAACCTCCTGCGTCCATCTCTCGGCGGACATAGTTGACCAAGACCATCAACGCCATCTCGGTGCCATAGCTGGGGCAAAACCCAGATTGAAAAGGGTCTAGGAAACCAATGCTGTCTAGATGCACCTGGAGCTGGATCGCCACCGCCCATTCAATAACCTTCCCCAAAAAGAGGAGGTTAGAGACAGGTCGGTAGCTGGTGAGTACGTCAACGTCCAACAATGGTTTCTTCAGCAGGGGGCGCCCCACAGCCTTCTTGAGGCAGGGTGACAACCTCCCCTGCTGCAAGGACGCGTTAACCACCCTCGCCAGCACTGTCCCCAGCGTCTCCCTGGAGGCTTTCACCAACCAAGACTGGCACGGATCAAGTTCACAACAGGTGGCTCTCACAGACCCCAAGACCTCCACCGCATCGGCCGGCGTCACTTCCTGAAACTTCCCCCACAAAGAAGGACCAGACGGGGCCTCCATCCCCTCATGCTCTCTACCTACAGCCTCTAATGCAGCGTCGAATCCGAGCGATCTTGACTTCGCAGATGCTATGAGGACAGCAAGGAACTCCTTCCTTGCTGTCCTCACATCCTCAACATAGGACCGCAAATGGGCCCTATAGAGAAGTCAGTCGGAGTCAGATCGAGTCCGACACCAGCGTCGCTCCAGCCTCCTGCCTACCTGTTTCATCCCCCGCAGCCCCTCAGTAAACCAAGGGGCACTGCGGTGATGAGACAGAGGCAGAGGGCGTCTCGGAGTCACCCTGTCAATGGCCTCCTCCAGCATGCTGTTCCAACGCTGGACCAGCTCATCAACAGAGTGACCGTCCAGATCCTCAGGACCTCTTGTAACCGCTGAGGTTCCATCAGCCTCTGAGGGCAGACCATCCTAACTGGCTCCTTCCCCCTCTGGAGGGGGTGCACTGAGAGACTGGTCTGAAGGAGATAATGGTCCATCCATGACAAGGGTACAGCTCTAACCTCCCCCACAACTGGACCCCCCGCCTCAAGGCCAGAACCGAAGATCAGGTCGACCCCCACGTGGGTCGGGCAGGTGACTTCCTGGGACAAATCCATGGTTGCTATGGCAGCCATGAATTCTCGCTCCACCCCAACAAGGCCGGCCTCGGCGTCAATGTTGAAGTCCCCCAGGACCAAGGTCCTGGAGGAGCCCAGCACCACCTCCGAGGCCGGCTCTGCTAGAGCGGCAAGGAATGCTGCCGGGCAAGAAGGGGCCGGGTATACCAGCTGCACCCCTAGCTTGCCCCCAGCCAAATCAAACACCACATGGAGGGCCTCAATACCTAAAATCTCCCGAACTGGATACCTCCTAACAGGCCAGTCCTTTCTAAAAATAATTGCTCCACCTCCTCCCCAGCCACCCGTGAGGGGCTGGTGCTGCACGGCATACCCGGCCAGAATGAGATCGGCTAAAGTTGGTCCAGCCATTTCGTCCAGCCAGGTCTCCGTAATACATGCGAGTATTACTGAAACGTAATGTATTACTGAAATACATTTCAGATTCAATGGCAGAGTCAGAGGTTAGGAATGCCCTGTCTGGTCATGTTTCATGGGATGAATTTCAATTGGTGACACCTGCCAAGGCGGCTGATGTCCTGGGGTCTGTCCGGGTCACAACTTGCCAACTAGATCCATGCCCATCCTGGTTGGTCAAAGCCTCCAGGGAGACATTGGGCCCTTTGGGAAGGGAGGGTGCTGGATTTCCTCAAGGAGGCTGTGGTCTGGCCCCTCCTCAAGAAACCATCTCTCGATGTGGATGCCCTGGTGAGTTACCTGCTTGTCTCTAGCCTTCCTTTTTTAGGGAAGGTTATTGAATGGGTAGTGGCCCGGAAGCTGCAGGTACATCTGGACTGCACCGTTTTTCTTGATCCCACACAGCCAGGCTTTCGTCTGGGTTACGGCATGGAGACCACGTTGGTGGCCTTGGCTGATGACCTCCTAGTAGAGCTGGATAGGGGTCGTATAGATCTACCAGCAGCTTTTGATACTGTGAACCATGAGATGTTGGCGACCCACCTGCAGGACCTGGCCAGGGTGGACAGAACTGTTTTACAATGGTTCCGCTCCTATTTCGCCAGTAGATCTCAGCGGGTGGTACTAGGGGACTGTACCTCGTTCCCTGGGGCTCTCTCATGTGGGGTCCTGCAGGGTTCCATTCTGTTCCCTCTCTTGTTCAATGTGTATATGAAGCTGCTTGGGGAGGTTGTGTGCAGCTGGGGAGTTTGTTGTCACCAATATGCAGATGACATCCAGCTGTATTTATCTTTTTTTTCACCTGACCCAGGCCCTGCTTTTTCATCTGACCCATTTCACCCTCCTTCATTTGTCCATTGCCGTCTCCTTGCTGTCCCAGTGCCTGGCCGCTGTGTGGGACTGGATGAGGGCAAGCCAATTGAAGCTCAATCCTGATAAGATGGAGGTGATGCTGGTGGGTGGGGTCAGTGATCTGGGGAATGGGAACACTCCTGTTATAGGGGGTGTTCTCCCTCCATTGGTTCCATCTGTGTGGAACTTGGGGTTTCTCCTGGACTCACAGCTGAACTTAGATTCCTAGGTGTCAGCTGTGGCTAGGGGCGACTTTTGCCAGTTACATCTGGTGAGAAGGCTCCGCCCATATGTCTCAGACTCAGGCCTTGCCACTATCATCCATGCATTCGTCACCTCAAAAATGGACTATTGCAATGTAATCCACATGGGGCTGCCCCTGGTGACAGTTCGGAAGCTGCAGCTGGTGCAAAATGCTGCGGCCCGCCTCCTTGCGACGGGCCTTAGGGAGCACATTACACCAGTGCTCCAAGTATTGCACTGGCTGCCTATTGTCTTCCGGGCCCAATTCAAGGTGCTGGTTTTGACCTTTAAAGCCCTAAACAGACTGGGCCCTGTTTACCTGAGTTATCGCCTCACCCCCTGGGCAGCCCCTGCGGTCATCCAGGAGTGCCCTCCTGGAGGTCCCACGTTCTCGGCGGGTCCGAATGGGCAAGCGGGTGTTCTCAGTGTCTGCACCATCACTTTAGAATGCCCTTGCGGCAGAGATCCACCTCAGTCTGGATCTCCTTGCCTGTAAGACCTGGCTATTTGTCAGGTGTTTGGCACGGGGGAGGGTGGGATGGGTTAGAGGGTTAGGTGGGGGATGTTTTTGCATTGACCTTGTATTTTTATATTATGTTTTTTAATGTACATATTTATTATTATTAATTATTATTTTATTATTATAAGCATTTATATAGCACCACCGATGTACCTGGCGCTTTACAAAAAACAAGATAGACACGGTCCCTGCCCGAGAGCTTACAATCTAAAGACAGGGGGAGGTGAGACAGGGAAGGGGGAACAGAGGGAGAGACAGGGGATGCGACATTCATGAGGATGCGAGAACTCAGGTACACGTTCTTGGCTTGGTTACAGGTGCTGTTTTTGACCTTTAAAGCCCTTCACAGCCTGGGCCCTGCCTATCTGCGGGATCGACTCCCCATGTGCCTGTGCGACCCCTGAGATCGTCCGTGGGGGCCTTTTGGAGGTTCCCCAGGCAAGATGGGTGGCCACTAATGTGAGATCTTTGTCGGTGACTTCCCCCCTGCTGTGGAATTCGCTCCCGGAGGAGGCTCGGTTGGTCCCCACCCTCCTGTCGTTTCGACGTTTGTGTAAGACCTGGCTGTTCCACCAGGCTTTTGACAAGGGGGAGGGGGGGAGGGTTTGGGGGGGGAGGGTGAGTTTTATGATTTGTTTTAAAATTTATTTTTTATTGTTAAATCTTCTGTGTTGTTCACCACCCCGAGCTGCCTTTGGGCAGGAGGGGCGGGATACACGTTTTAAATAAATAAATAAATGAATAAATAAATATAAATATAAATATATTTTATTGATTGATGTTATATTTTAATCTACTTGTGAGCTGCCCCAAGCTGTCTTGAACGAGAGGGGCAGGGTAAAAATAAATAAATAAATAAATAAATAAATAATATCAGGGATAGACCCATGGTTGTCATGGTGGCCATGAACTCCTGCTTTGCCCCTGGAAGGCTGGCCTCAGCATGTATGTTGAAATCACCCAAGACCATATATCTGGGCGATCTCAACACCACCTCTGAGAGCAGCTTGGCTAGAGCAGTCAGGGAGTCTGCTGTGCAGCGGGGTGGTCGGTACACCAGCAAAAACTTCAGACTATCCTGGGCCTCAAACATGTAGTGGACACATTCTGTTAGGCAAATCATTTTGTGTTAAGCAAGTCTCTTTTAGTGTTCTGAGCTCCTCAAAGAGGCGGTGGTGCGGCCTCTGCTCTTGACATTGACTCTCCTGCCAGTTATTGGCCAGTCTCCAACCTTCCCTTTTTAGGGAAGGTTATTGAACAGGTGGTGGCTCAGCAGCTTCAGGGGCATCTGGATCGGGTCAGTTTTCTGGATCCTTCACAGTCTCGCTTTCGTCCTGGGTTTGGCACAGAGACTGCGCTTGTGGCTTTGGTTGACAACCTGCGCTGTGAATTAGATCAGGGCAGGTCATTTCTTTTAATTCTATTAGATCTGTCAGCAGCATCTGATACAGTTGACCATGAGATGTTGGTGGCCCGGCTGCAGGACCAGGCCAGAGTGGGCGGAATTGTTCTTGAATGGTTCCACTCATTCCTGGCTGGGAGAACTCGGCATGTGGTTCTTGGGGAGTGTACTTCATCTTCCCGGGACCTCACGTGTGGAGTCCCGCAGGGTTCTATTGTGTCCCCCCTCTTGTTCAACATGTATATGCAGCCTTTGGGCGAAGTCGTGAGAGGGTTTGGCGGGTGTTGTCATCAGTATGCCAGTGATACACAACTCTTCTTCTTCTTTTCTGCAGACGCAGACCTGGTCGTTTTGGTGCTTACCCAGTGCCTGGCAGCTGTGGGGGACTGGATGAGGGCGAGCCGTCTGAAGTTGAATCCTGACAAGATGGAGGTGATGTTGGTGGGTAAGGCGGAGGGGTTGGTGGCTCCTGTCATTGACGGGGTTTGCCTCCCTTTAGCCACTCAGGTCTGGAGTCTGGGAGTGCTCCTCGATGCACAGCTCCACCTGGATTCCCAGGTGGAGGCTGTGGCAAGAGGAGCATTTTTCCAGTTACACCTCGTGTGACGGCTGTGACTATATGTCTTGGATTCCGATCTGGCCACCATCATCCATGCCTTTATTACTCTAGATTAGACTATTGAAATTCACTCTACGTGGGGCTTCCCTTGGGGATGGTCCAGAGGTTGCAGCTGGTGCAGAATGCGATGGCCTGTCTCCTAATGGAGACAGGTCATCATGAGCACATTACACCAGTGCTCCATTCTCTGCACTGGCTGCCTATTATCTTTCGGGTCCAATTCAAGGTGCTGGTCATGACCTATAAAGCCCTAAACGGCCTGGGCCCTGCTTACCTGCGGGACCGCCTCAGGCCTCGGGTCGTATTTCAGCCCCTGCAGTCGGCCAGGGATGCCTGACTCAAAGTCCCCTGGGTTTCCCGGGTGGTGACGATGGGGAGGGACATTCTCGGTGGCTGTTCCTAGGCTGTGGAATGTTGGAAAAAACAGCTCCAGATGACATCACCTTTTGCACCAACAAACCCTAATGACCACTAGGGGCATTTGGGAGTAGAGATAGTGAGTTAGTGTGAGTGTCACTTTAACCTTTCCTGATCTCTGCTTCTAAGCCCCCTCCCAGGTGGGATGTGCCCAGGAAGCTCCACTGGACTTCCTCCTTCTTCCTGACCTTTCGCCATTCCTAAATTCTCTCTCTGACCTTCAACATGACCGGCCACCATGCTGGTGGCAGCTAGCTAGTAAGACTAGGGATAGGCCTTTCCTATCACAATGTACTTCTCAATAAAGTAGTTTACTTTAATCTAGAAACAATCTCCAAGGTGTTGATTACTACTAAGCTGTTGCTACTAACGATTCAAGCTGCTTTTGGGGTTTTGTTTTTCTAACCATTAATAAAAATCCCAACAGAATTCCCTCCCAGCGGAGGCCGGCCTGGCCCCAGACCTCCCCTCTTTCCGAAGACAGTGTAAGACCTGTCTGTTCTGCCAGGCCTTTGAAGAGGGAGATGGGTAGGAGGGGATTGGTTCTGCCCTTAGTACAGTTTTAGTATTTTTAGGATATTTTAATGAATTTTAAACTGTGAGTGTGTTTTAATCATGTATTGTTGATCGCGAGCTGCCCGGAGCCGCTCTGTGAGCAGGATGGTTGCAGGATATAAGAAATTTGAAATAAATAAATAAATAAATAAATAAAAATAAATAAATACCTGTATTTGTAGCAAGGCAGGTAGACACCTGACACCATGTCATCACCACCTCATATTTTGCATCTCTTTCAGTTTGTTAAACATTAATATTTTAGGTGAGATAACAAAATACCCGTTACACTGCAATGCATACAGAATACTTTTTTCCTCTGTCAGGACTTTTTGCTCTCTGCTTTGTCAGTCTGACTAACTAAACTGTCTAACTGAGTCAGACCAATGGTCCATCTTAGCCCAGTATTGTCAACCTGACACGGCATCAGGGGTTTCAAATTTGGGTCCAAATCTGGCTCTTCCAGGGTCTCTGGCAGAGGTCATCCCAGTGTACTACCTGAGATCCCTCCATACCCCCAGCAGGGGCTTCCCCCAGGTGTGCTACCAGGGATCCTGAAGTGGAAATGCCAGGTATTGAACCTGGGACCTTATACATGCAAAGCATGTGCTCTTACCACTTGAGCTATGTCCTCCCCCACCCTGGGTAAGCATCAAGACTGCTGGGTCTGGGTCTGCAGAAAAGAAGAGGTAGAGTTGTGTATCACTGTCGTACTGATGACAACGCACACCAAACCCTCTCACGGCCTCGCCCCAAAGCTGCATAAACACGTTGAACAAGTCTGCACCTTCCTAATTCTCTTTTAGTTTTCTGAGCTCCTTAACCACCCCAGTAGGAGGCTTATAGTACACTCTTTGTTTAATGTGTTTGTATTTTAATTACCTTGCTGTGTAAACAAACAGATTAGGGAAAGGTAACTCATTAACCAGGTGAGTGACTTTAAATTCCAATGGAGAAAGGCAAAAAAGGAACAGCAGTTTTAGCGTGTGTGTGTATTTCCCCCCACCTCTCCAAAAGGATTTATGCTAGTAAAGTAAATTTCAGTCACCCGTGTCTTAAAGGTTCCATTTTGATTTCTGGGTACAAACTGTTGGCGACAGTCTCTAAAGTTTAAAATAGTTTGAGAAGCCACTTCTTTCTCAGTTCTCCACACCAGGCACAATATTTCCTGCAATTAATTCTTAGAACTCGACTCTCCAGAGTAAGCAACAGGACATTCAAATAGAGGCCATGCTGCTCCATCCTTGGACCCCTGTGTCTTTGCAGATCTGACATAGCTTGATTTTGGCAGCTTTCAAGGCATTATATAATAAGACATATTTATTAGATTTAGTATTTGTTTGGTTGCATTTGTTTACTTTAGCATATGGTCCTCAAAGGGCTCTACTCAGTGCTTAACTTCTTTAAAAATGAATTGCTGGGGCCCAAGCCTGCCCCCAAAGCCACACCCCCTCCCTAGACTTTAACAAAGCAGGGAAATCAACCCTAGACTCTAGCAACCCAACCACTGGACTAGCCTGCCTCTCTACAGCTGAATATAAAACAGGCGTTCTTGTGATTTAATCTATACAATGAGCAGTTCAGGGGGTGGGGAAGGAAAGTCATTTATGAAAGCCAAATAAATCATCCAGTTTTTTTCTGGCTTTCATTTCCAATGCTGAAATGGCCAATGTTGACCTTTTCCTAGTCTTTCACATTTCAAGGTGCACATTCTGACTGGGATCATTTCCCAGGGCTTTACCCCCCCTTGAATTTAATTGCTGGGGCTGAACCCTGGGAACCCCCTCTCACCCCCCCATTTAAGCCCTGGCTTTACCACTGCAATGCTTGGTCACTTCAACAAACGTTACACTGGCAGAGGGCTTTGAGAACCTAGCTGGGATTGTTCACCTCACTGGTGGCTAGCAGGGGGCACTATAATGGGAGTAGCTGAGAGTTAATGTCACAAAGCCAAGATAGGGTCAACTGCCAGTCAGGTTTATCCTAATCTGTCACTAAGCCTCAAGTGAATACAGAAACATGGTCATTTGACCAGAATGGGCTGAAATCCAGAGGTTTGAGGCCAGAGTTAGTACCAGGGATTCAGCAGAGTTGGAGTCAAAAGAAGGAGCCAGGGCTGGTACTGGGTAATCACTCAACTGCAACTGGAGACTAGGGTTGCCACCACCTTTGGTCATTTTTTACCCGACACTTCCATTTTAGTTTATGGAAGTGTCAGGTAAAAAACCACCACAGGTGGCAACCCTACTGGAGACAAGGCAAGAGCCTGAGAGCAAGGCCACAAACAGATCCTGAACCAAAGACACCTATAGCCTTTTCCAAGAGTTCAAACTAGTACCATTTCCTGAGATGCTCCTTTTATAATTTGAGGCACCAATGATAGGCAGAGGTGCACTACCACATGCGTGGGAGAAAGCTCGCTAGTGGCAGTCTAGGAAGCTGCAGATTTACACAGTGCTGTGGTGATGCAGAGGCTAGGGGCGAATTCACACATGCAGCAATTATCTGGATTTTTAAAAACTGGTTCTCAATAGTTCGCTGTTAACAAGTCCTGTTGCATTCACATGCATGCCATACCGATTTTAAGTACAGCGAAATAATGCATTCAGACCTTCTTGTAGTGTGCGCTTACCCGGCTGCTCAGTGCGGTTCATTTACAGGAAGTGGCCTGTGGGGAGCCAGAAGGTTGCTACTTTATAGCAAAGTACAACTTTGCTACAACCTTTGCTACAACCTTTGTAGCAAAGGTTGCTACTTTGTAGAATCAGGGAGTAAAGAGGGAGAGCCTGAGGCTGCTGGAAAGAAGCCCCTCGCATTCTCTCCCTGGTTTCTTTCCGGTATCCCGCTGCTGCTACTGCTGCAGCACTACGGCAGAGGCAGATGATTGAAAGTCCCTTGGAGGGAAGAACTTTTTTGGGGAGAAGCATGGAGGGGAAACATGGAGGGGAAGAACTTTTTTGGGGAGAAGCTGGCTGCAGCCTGCACCCAGCGAGGCAACTACAGGGCTCCAGCTGGTCTCACTGCTTCCGGTAGGGGCAGGAGTAAAACAGCGCACTTGGAAGCACGGTTGCATTCACATCAGAAAAGATTACACACTAGTTAAAACCAGTACGATGTTGCTTTCACACTGCTGTTAAGTGCGGATTTATTGAAAACGGACAGCAAAAAGGTAGGTTTGAGTAGCTTTTCAACACGCATTGCTTTAGTGCGATATTGACTCCATTTAATCGAATGTAAGTGTTCAGACAGGCATGAAACATTCGGGTTTTTTTTAAAATCGCACAAATCAGAACGTCTGAATCCCCCCTAGGTTTCTAGGTTGGCAGGACCGCACGTGAGCTGGCCGTTGCCAGAGCTTTTATTTCAAATTTGGTTGGATTGGAAGAATGGTCTTAGTTTAAGCAGATTTGCTTTGTGATTTGTGCAAATCACTTAATAGCTCTCTGCCTCAGTTCCCACATATTCAAAGAACTAGGGAAAATATAAAACGGATCCTCTGAACAGGACCACTACAAGATATAATTCAAGTTTTCAAAGCACTTTCAAATTCTTGGACTGTATCCTACAGCAAAGTGTTATAACAGGGGTGGGGAATCTCAGACCCGAGGGCCAAATGTGGCCCTCAGCAAGTTTTTATGTGGCCCCTTACTAGTGCCTGGATCTGGCCCTTAGATCCATTCTTTACCCCCAAGCACTGAAAAAACCCAGCTCCGGATAATGGAGCAGTGAGGGCCTGCACACAAGGGTAGGGGACAGATTCACAGCACAGATCCATGATCTGGGCCCTCCTGTTCTTGAATAAACCCATTAAGCACCCCCGCCCCCAACCTCTATGTGGCCCTCGGAGCTCGTATTAATATTCAATGTGGCCCCTAGGACAGAAAAGGTTCCCCACCTCTGTGCTATAAATTATGTAATCTACATGAATCTACTACTGAACTACACCAGATTCACAGAAATAGCCTAACAGTGGTTATTAATTATTCTTCACTAGCTAGTTATCTACTACCAGTTAGCCACACAATTCATTATCTATTTAAAAAGAAGAAACCCAGTTGCCATTTGAACAAAAATTAAATGAAAAGAGATGTGATAATACTGATTGTTACTTGACAAAAGTAAATTACATCATACTATAGAAAAACATGTCAATATTGAAGAAGTGTCTGTAGCTAACTCCACTCCTGATCCTGCAAACAAGCATGCGAGGAAAACCTCCAAGATAATAATAAGGTCTCTATTTGCCCATGATCATACCAATGTACCATCAATCGGTGGTGGGTAGAACCCTCTGTATGTTTGCACAGAGGTCAATGGCAAAACTCCTGTTGACTCTAATGGTGGAAGATGTCCTAAATCTAGGTGTGTGTGTTTGCCAGAGGGAGAATATGACGATCACACTGGTTTGCTAGCAGATTTACTGATTTATTGAAAATCTCAATGTACACTGGGGTTCCACGCTGAGGAGATTAACTGCTACCAATCTCTTGGTGCAGTCCTCTGCCATTAAACTCAATGAAGGTTTTGCCATTGACTTTAATGGATGGAAAATTGTACTCTTAATTTTCTTTACCATTACTCACTCTGATCTTTCTATATTCTCTCCCTATAGAGCCTTTGCTTTAAATTAATGAGTCATGGCATGCCTGCCTAAAATATTTAATTAAAATGTACTGTAGCTATTTCTACATTGACTAATTTGGATTTTTGGAACGTGACAGAAGTTCAGAGCCGTAACTAGCCTATGGCCAACATGGTAGTGGCCACGGGTACGTTTACATGAAGGACACCAACCGTGCCCCAGGGCAGCTGAATCATTAGCTTTGTATCTGTCACGCTGCATCTGCCTGCCCCAGACGCCCCTCGTTGCTGCTTCTGCCAGCCAGCCCTAAGGAGGAGTGCTTAGCCAGCACTAATGGGTGGGGGCTCCGTCCTCTCATGGAAATGCCCCACCCATTAGTACTGGCTAAGCACTAAGGGCATCTGGGCAGACAGCTGCAGCATGACAGACACACAGCTGATAATTCAGCTGCCTTGGGGCATGGATGGTTGGCACCTCTCATGTAAATGTACCCATGGCCACTTCCACATTGGCCATAGGCTAGTTACAGCTCTGCAGAAGTCCACTTATGGTGAAATCTTTGCTCTGATACAGACTGATCTTCAAAGAACTATGCCAGTAGGAAGACGTGAAACACTGAGACCAGGATCTTACCGATAAATAGCTGCATTTAAAAGGGCATTGTCAACCTAAAAATTATATATTGTACAGGAACATCTTTACCTTAGTTACTGAGAATGCTTGTTCAAATTTATTTAAAAGTTTACTTTAAAAATCTCTGCACTTCTCACTATGCTATATGTTTACTCTTCACGTTTCCCCCATAACAAACAGTTAAAATGATTTGATTTTGTTTACTGCGATTTCAATTTCAGTTCACAGTCAGTGAATTTTTGTTTGTTTGTTGAAAACAAACTGTTTCCACTAAAAAAATTTATAACTTTTCCTGGTGTTTCTGACATTTTTGAATAATCTCCCTGCAATCAATGAAAATATTGATGAAAGCAATGGTAAGCAAACTATTGATTGTACAGTGCTAGGTACACTGCTGGCACTAGATAAATAATAAATAATTTAATTAATAATAAATGCATGCAAGGCCCCAATCCTGTATCAGTGAAAGTCAATGATGTCTAAGTATCTGTAGGTTCAGCTTTATTTCAATCTCCTTCTGGGCTCCACCAGTCGAGCTGTGTTCTTTGTGCCACGTACATCCAGAAATAAATATGATGGATTTGGAACTCAGCCAGCAATGTTGTTGATGATTCTTGAGCCACAAGAGAATTCAGTTTATTCTGCCATTGCTGTGTTGGCTCCGTGATGCTAACAGTAAACTTTTCTTTTTTTGACAGCAGACGGAAGAGATTGGTTGAATAACTTGATGTTTCCATAGTTCCCTTTCAGACTATGACCAGACTTTATACAAAGGGACTGTTCATAAAGTATGTTGCATATCAAAGAGGCATGGGGTGGAGATTAGCAAAGCGGTGGAAATCTGTGTCGAGGAGGAGGAGGGGAAAGGATATTAGTTATACCTGATGTCACATTCACATAGCCAGCAGAATCATTTTAGTATAGTAGTTGCTAGCTAATGTAAGTACATCCCCTTTTGTCTCCATCTCAACCTCCTGTTCCTATTGCCTACCAGTTCTACCTTTCTTTGGCTGTTCTCCTCTCTCATCTTCTCTTCCTCTCATGTCCTGTTTATTTCCCATTCCTCTCTCATCTTCCTCTCCTCTCATGTCCCCTCATCTTCCCCATTCCTCTCTCATCTTCCTCTCCTCTCGTGTCCTGTTTATTTCCCATTCCTCTCTGCTTCAGCTTCCAGGTTTGTTTTTTATTTGAATTATTTATTTCAGAGTATTTTTATCCCGCACCCTCCTGCTCAGATAGCAGCTTGGGGCAGCTCACAACAAGCCAAACAATAAAATCAACAATTAAAATCACAGCTTAAAATTTAAAATTCATTAAAATTACTAAAAGAGCAGAACAAAACCCCCTCCCCAACCCCCCCACCCCCACCTCACCCTCCCCATCTCCCTCCCCAAAAGCCTCCCCATCGTCGCCATCAGGGAAACCCGGGGGACTTCAAGTCGGGCGTCCCCGGCTGACCACAGGGGTCGCACCACGGCTCGTGGCGTGAGGCGTTCCCGCAGGTAAGTGGGCCCCAGGCCGTTTAGGGCTTTATAGGTCAACACCAACACTCTGAATCGGGCTCGGAAGACAATAGGCAGTCAGTGCAGAGAATGGAGTGCTGGTGTAATGTGCTTGCGATGACCCATCCCTGTAAGGAGGTGGGCCACCGCGTTCTGCACCAGCTGCAGGCTTCGAACTGTCACCAAGGGTAGCCCCATGTAGAGTGCATTGCAGTAGTCCAATCTAGGGGTTGATGGTGACCAGGTCAGAGTCCGAAACATACAGCCACAACCGTCGCACCAAATGTAACTGGCGAAAAGTGCTCCTCGCCACTGCTGCCACCTGGGAATCCAGGTGGAGCTGTGAATCGAGAAGCACCCCCAGACTACGGACCTGAGTAGCTAAAGGGGGGCACCACGCCTTCTGCCCTATCCACCAACATCACCTCCGTCTTGTCAGGATTCAGTTTCAGACAGCTCACCCTCATCCAATCCTCCACAGCCGCCAGACACTGGGTAAGCACCGAAACCTCCGGGTCTGGGACTGCAGAAAAAGAGAGGTAAAGCTGTGTATCATCGGCATACCGATGACAACATACACCGAACCCTCTCACGACCTCGCCCAAAGGCTGCATAGACACGTTGAACAGGAGAGGGGACAGAACAGAACCCTGCGGGACTCCACGCGTGAGGTTCCAGGGAGATGATGAACACTCCCCAAGCACCACCCGCTGAGTTCTCCCGGCCAGGAAAGAGCAGAACCATTCAGGAACAACTCCATCCACTCCAGCCTGGTCCCACAGATGGGCCACAAACATTTCATGCACTGCCGACAGATCTAATAAAATCAAAAGAGACGATCTGCCCAGATCCAATTCACGGCGCACAACACAATTCACAGCGCAGGTTCCCTTCCCATTTTCACTGCATATTGTGCAGATTTTTTTCCCCTCCCGTCTCAATACAATTGTCCTTCTAGGCCACACAAAGGGTATAATCCTGACCTCCAACTATTGACTTCCATGAAGTGAGGATTGCACTCAGTGTTTTGAAAACTGAAAAAAAGAGATTCCAATCACTAGTCTTTAAATAAATGTTATCTATTTGCCAACTAAAAAACGTTTTCTTTACACGTAATAAGATTATATGTTACAGAAATTAATATGTGTTGTAGGTGCATGATTTGTGTGCAATACACTATTGTGGCATATTGTGATAAAGGTGTGTGTGTGTGTGCAGGAAGAGACTCAAAAATGACTAATAAGCATAACATAATTTATGGACAAAGGGTCTTATCCTGCTTGACTAAGAATTTTCTTTTATTCCCATATGATGATTTTGATTCATGTCCTCAATGTAAAATCATAGATAATATGATACCATTAAAAACAATAAATAAGAAAGTCTAGTTGTTATAAAGCACTTTTATTCATAACTCTGAAAGCACTTCAGAGTGCTAAATTAATGATTAAATTAATTTTACAGATAAGGAAGGTGAAGCAGAGATATGTGACTAGCGGAAGGTCACATAGTGGGTATTTTTAAATGAGCAAGGTGGGGGGGGGCGGGGGTGTCGTGGCCACAAAGTGGCACTGCCATGGAGCACCCACTTAGGTGGAATGCATGGGGAGGAATTCAAATGGGTGACTCCCAGTGTAGCTACCCTGGTCACTGAGGCAAGCCACCATGCACTCCCTCTGCCATGGACCATAGAAGGGGGGGGAAGTACGCTGGGTTGGCCTTTGCAATTGACATGTCCCCAACATAAGCACTGAGGAACCTGGGCTCCCCAGCACTCCCAGCTAGTTCCTGTGACTTGCAAAACCCATGTCTCCCGCTCACAGTGCCTATGAGTGGCAGACTGGTCCACGAGCATGGCTGGCCCAGTTCATATGGGCAGGGGCTCCGTATCCTCCCGTTGCCATGGAGCTATTTGGCTTGCTCCGCATGGAGCACTCCCAATTTCCTGGCAGTGCTCCATGCATGGCCATGAGTGGGTGCTCTGTGGCTCATGGGAGTGCACATCCTCACACTCCACCTTCAGATGGGTGGTGGGCTCTGTGGCTCTGTCCTGGGTGGCCATGTGGGGTAGCATCTCATCGAAACACCCATTTAAGTCAATTGCAGAGCTTGGTACAGAACCCAAGTCTCTTAATACCTCCTCCACCCAGTGTGGAATAGGATCCAACACGCATTGAAGACAGCAGTAAGTTTTCTGTATATTTCAAAATGGTTTGGATCAGGCCCTAGTATGTAATCCTTATGATCACAACATTGTTTTCTACTGTCTAATATAATCTGTCCAATATAATTTCAAATCCCTTAATAAATCCCACCTCTATGGTGTCTACAATAACTTAGTTGGCCATTTGTAGCAATGTCCTGTGGCAATGGAAAACAACAGCCTAATTCTCAAAGCACTCGGCTGCTGCAGGCCGAATCCACAGGCCTGTAGAGAGAAATTTGGTGGCTTGGTACATCCTAGTAGCAGGGGACTTCTCTCCCCCCACCCACCACCACCTGATGCCATTGACTAGGGATTAGCCATGCCAATTTCTCTCAATCTTGTATTTATCATCTTTACTTGTATTTGTGGGTTGAATTTATAAGTTTTGAAATCAATTTTTTGAAACCATACTGATACTTTAAGCACATTAGTTGAAATTATTATTTGATTTGTTTTTTTTACTGTATATTAAGAAAGAAAATTCTTGTTTTTGGGGGGTCCCCTGAACTTGGGGTCTAGTACAATTGCACCCCTATTTCTGCACTTCCATCAGGCTTGCCCATCAATGGGACTTGTGTGAGTGAAGTGCTATAGAGGATGAGACTGTTACTTTAACACCTTTCAAATAGTCTGAAACTATCCACTTCCACAAGAGCTAGCCTATGTAGCAGACCCTGTTATTGATACTGTCACCTTCCACCTGATTCCCTCCTTCTGTCAGCCACCCTTCTGTTTTGTCCCAAAAATTAAATTGTGGTCATTGAGGCCAGAATCATGTCCTCTTCTGTGTTCTTACTGCTCCCAACAAAAAGGTCCCAATCCTAAGTGCGGACTCAGATCACCACTTTAATATTTTAAAAAAACCCACTGGTAACAATAAATCAGTAATACTTGTCTCAAGCAGCAAGGGATTGCTTCACAGATTTATAGAGATGTTACCAATGGTGATAGACTTAAGGCACAAAGTTAAAGTTTGCACATTGATTCAGATCTCCACAAAGTTTTGAGGTGAGTACTGTGTGTGTCAGATTTAGGGGTTTTTGCCTGAGTAGAGGTGAGATGCAAAGTTCACACCTATATTCAGATCGAGTTTTCCTCATACTTCAGGTTTGTTGACTCAGTCCACTGCATGGGGGCTAAATGATATCATTCAAATATATGGGTATAACTATTATCCTTACGCTAATGACTCATGGATGGATTTGTCCATTCTGGACCTGCTCTCTGTCTAAATTAAAACCTCTTCTCATCTTCTCATGGACATCCAACCATTTACTCAAGCTCACCAGGCAGGACCATCCTCACCTATTCAAGTCAATGGGAGTTTTGCCATTTACTTTAATAGCAGACGATTGTGTCCATAGTCAAAACCAAGCTTTGGCTCTTTACCCTAAGCTTTCTTTTCATGTTTATTTTGAGGATTCCCCCTTCCCCCCCGCATATTATGCTAAATGGTAAAATACCTTTTTGGTAAAGAAAGCACAGCATATCTAATCTGTGGTATTTCTGAATGTGTGAATGCTTCAGAGTATGTGGTAAACTATCACACACACTAATCTTTGGAGCTGCCACCCCTTACTAGCATTCACGTTTTATGTTAGTAGGGGTAAGTTATCACTGAGTGGTAATAATCTAGGATATAATGTGATTATGACAGATTGGTAAGCTACCCCTTACTAACATAATGTGTGAATGGTAGAAAGGGGTAACAGTTCTAATGTTAAGAGAGTTTGGTAGTGTATCACATTCTGAGAGATATCACATGGTAGTTACCTGTGGTATTTTTTTAACCACAGGGTATCTTAACTCCTCCTCATAGTATGTGAACAGTCCTTCAGTTGTCTGCTTGGTCACTCAGGCTCTAAATGTTGGCATCACCTTTTACTCGTCCCTCTCTCTAGACTAGATGTATATATATCCAGGTCATGTGTACATTTTGCTAGATTTTTCCACACAATAACTTTAAGTTCCAGACTTTCCTTTCCACATAGAATTTAAAGTGTCGTATATGCCTTCATTATCTTGTCTCTTGACCACAGCAGTCTCATCCTTCCCTGTCTTGACAAATGCCATCTGGTTCTCCTAAATTTAATTCAAAATACTACTTCAAAAATAATCTTCGTTTATTGCTTCAGTAACGTTACCCCTCTCTTTGCTTTCCACCCCTGGCTCGTTGTTCTCCACTATATCAAGCACAAACTACTTGCCTTCACTTTTGAAGACCTCCATAGACCATCTTTTCCTTATCAATCATCTCTTGACCACCACTGAAACAGCAAGACCTAGTTCTGACATATCAACAATTGCCAGCCTTTCTTCCCCATTCATTATTTTTTCAAACAACATATTTAGGTATCATGGTATCTCTTCTTCGCCTGTAGTACCCATTCTCTCTCATCTTATACTTAGACCAGTATTATTCCCCAAGGCGATCCAGGGGGAAAAATCCAGCCTATGAAGCCTCTGGATCTCTGCCACAGACTGGCTGCCTAGCCTGAGTTTCTGGAGCTGAAATTTGAGCTTAGGTGCCCCACTTTTTCTCTGCATCCCTCAGCCAAACCCTAGCCCCGTCCCTTCCTTGCTTCCAGAGATGACAGCAGCGCCACAGTGGTGGCGGCTCAGTTTCAGGAAAGCATACCTCCCAAAATGTCAAGCAGCCAAAAAGGGAGAAGTCCTGCCCTCTCAGCCAATAAGCTCCTCCCCTCTGTGAAGACGCTCACATGCACATCCGCCTCTCCCAACCTTCCAAGTACATAAAAAGGGACAGATGTTCTCCTGTTTATCATTCCACTGAGTTTTTTGTCATTCCACCATCGCCGCATTGTCCTCCTTTTCCTGGGAGGCAACCAGAAAAGAGGTGCCCAAGACTCAAATAAGGGTGAGTTAGGAGCTTGGGGAGTTGGGGTGGAGAGGGGTCAGGGGGATGGTGTAGGGTTGTGGGGTATTTTATGTTTTTGGTTGTTTTCTATTGTATTTTATATTGCAAGTGGAAATAAGTTTGTTGACCAGCAACACTTTGCTATTATCAGTAAGAACATAATAAACAATGACAAAATTAAAACTCCAATCATACATCCAAGAGGAACAGGTCGGACCTCTACTGACATTATAATAAACATTAAAACATAAAATCCATCGGACAAGTTGGAATAACCAACCCCAGCTCATACATATTTTGACATTGTAAGTTGCCCTGAGCTGCCATTGGCAGGGAAGGCAGGGTAAAAATTAAAATAATAAATAAATACTGATCTCTTTGTCTGTCCCTCGGGGAACAAAGAAAAGAGCACCTTTTACCACTCCTCCTGACAGTCCCTACTTAGGAAGGGGTCTGAAAGAAGGACAGTGGGAGTCAGCGCCCAGAGGGACTGTGCTGCCTAAGCAGGGACAGTCGGGAGGCATGGTAAAAGGTGATCTTTTCTTTGTTCCCATCCATCAGAAGACAGGAGAATGAGCCTCCACTCCCTGCCTGAGTGTGAGCAGAACAAAGAAGAGTATGTGTTTGGTTTGGTTTGTGTATAAGAGAAAGCATCTAGCTCTTTGTGCATGTGCGAGACTGACAGAATGTGTGTGCGTGTGCATGTACATGCATGTGCCTAGGTCTGTGTGTATGAGAGATAGAATGGGGGGCATTGTATTGTGTGTCATATTGGGTGAAAACCAATGAGACATTAGCTCACTGGAACCCATCCATGCAGGCCCCACGCAGCCACCTCACACGTCTGGCATGGCCAGCCTAACAAATGGTGGTGACAAATTGAGGAAAAGTGCCTGAAATAAAGCCGCCCAAAGTCCCAGAAATTGGCAAAAATGACCCCCACTGTGTCTTTCTTCTGTTTTTAATTTGGCGACTGCCGTAAATAAATTTATTATTATTATTTTATTATTATTCTGTTTTCTTTTTCCTTTTTCGCTTTTTGGAGCATCGTTTTGGAGCACTCCAAAAAGTGAAAGTAAATAGTCAAAGCACCTGTGAGAGCGACAGTGGAGATAGCACTGACTCCTCGGAGAGCTCTAGGCGCTGTGCCTGAGAATTTAGCGTCCTGGTGGACCTGTATGCAGGCAGAGGCTGTGCACACGCACCCCAGTAGATGGGAAGTGGCCATGTGGAGGCACATTAGCCCACATGGCGGGCTCCACATTCTCTGAGTAAAAACAAACGAGATGATAGTCCACACCAGGTGTGTGTTTAGTAGGTGTTCTCTGCCCATTTATTAGGTGTCCACCAGATGTTAGCCCCCACTCAGGCCGTTTTTAAATGGGCATGGCTGGGGGCGGGTCTGTGTGCGCTGTGAGAAGTGCACACACACCTCCGATGGGTGGGTGTTTAAATGGGCCAGGATGGGTGTGCACTGGGTGTATGCCCCTACCCACACACTGCCCACTCCTGCCCCTGCATGGAGCATCCCGGATTTTTCCCCAATGCATCATGCGTAGGCATGAGTGGGCAGTGCGTGGGTTACAGGAGTGAGCGCCCACCCACGCGGTCTTCAGACAGGAGCTTGGATGGGTGGGGGTGGGCACGTCCATTTTAAAAATGGCCTAACCACGTGACCAACACCCACCAGCCATTCACGGCATAGGCCAGGGACATCTTTAGTTCAGTATATGGTGGCAGTAGAAAACAGAATGTTAGGAATCATTCGGAAAGGGATAGAGAATAAAACTGAAAATATCACAATGCCTCTATATAAATCTATGGTATGACTGCACCTGGAGTATTGTGTGCAGTTCTGGTCTTCTCATCTCAAAAAGATATAGCAGAACTAGAAAATATAAAGAGAAAGGCAACAAAAATGATCATGGGTATGGAATGGCTCCCATATGAGGAAAGGCGTGATAGGTTTGGGCTGTCCAGGTTGGAGAAGAGATGACGGAGAGGGGATATGATAGAAGTTTATAAAATCATGTGTGGTCTGGAACAAGTAAATAGGGAGCGGTTATTTACCCTCTCTAACTGTACTAGAACAAGGGGACACTCCATGAAATTACCTGACAGTGGGTATTTTCAGATGTTACGAGATCACGCCAATACAGGCCCCGTCACATCTGAAAATACCCAGTGGCAGCAGATTTAAAACAAATAAGAGAAAGTATTTTTTTACTCTGCACAATTAACTTGTAGAATTTGGTGCCAGAGGAAGTGATCAAGGCCAGTAGTGTAGCTAGTTTTAAAAAGGAACTGGATAAATTCTGGGAGGATAGGTTCATTAATGGCTCTTAGCCAAGTAGGTTTTGGGGACGTAACCTATTACTGTTCGGGGCTGGAACAACGGAATGGATTGCCCATTGTGATCTGTTGGGTACTTCTCCCAACAGAGATTGGCCACTGTTTGGAGACTGGATGCTGGGCTTGATGAACCATTGGTCTGACCCAGTATGGCACTACTTATGTTTTTATATGACACTGTGGGCCCACCATGAGGGCGAATCTGGGCTAATGCGTGCCCATGTGTCCGCATCCCATCAATTAGGTTGCACGCAGCCTCGCACACATACAGCACCGTAGAGTCATGGGCGAAAGCCTAGAGCATCTGAGGAGTGACCACTTCTTGGTGGTGGAGAGGGGCCAAGCACAGTGGGAAAGAACACCTGCCCATCTGTGGGTGTTTTCAGACAAATGTCTCCCCACACAGTACCCACCATGCTTGTGTGAAAACCCCACTGGTAACCAATGGTTAACCAGTGAATACTGGGTGGGTAGGTACTGTGCTTGTCTGAAAACATCCTGTCAGGTTCGTTGCACGTAGGCCCTTTTTAAACGGGCAGGGGGATCGGTGTGCACGCAGCAGCGTGCGCAGTGCAGGGGGTGGTGTACACGGGCGCACACTGATTTCCTCTGCATCTCCACTCACAAAACAATTGTCATTTTGGCCAATTGCTCTGAGTGGGCGATGGGTGGAGGTGGGTGTGCATGCGTGTTTCACAGGAGCATGCACGCACACATACCATGTCATTCACACGGGCAGCACCCACTCATGCCCACGCAGCAGATCTGCGTGGGCATGAGTGGGCCCATCTTGTGTAAAAAGGACCTAAAAACTGTGAATGGGGGCTGAGTGTGGAGTGCATGGACCAAACATGGACTCCAGTCGGCTGTTGTTTTGTTTGAAAATACCCTCTGAAACCATGAATGGGGGCTCTGTGGCGGGTGGGTGGCTGGTGGGGGTGGATATCTGGTGACGACCTAACAAATGGGCAGGTGAATATTCACCTGGTTAGGGCTAATGTGGTCTAGTGTCTCATTTTGTTTTCACCCATTGTGTGTGTGTGTGTGGGGGGGGCACTGTATTATATATCCAAGCCACCTATGGACTTTCCCTAACCTTCTCACTTTATCCTTTACTCATCTCCCAAAACCTATCAACCCTTTGCTTTCATCCCCCAGTTCTGCCCCCAACAGCTCTTTCCCAACTGCAATACATTTGTACATTTAATTTCATGCAAATCAATTTTTTGGGACAAAAATGTATGCCTTTTGTAAAATCCGGCCCACCAGGAAAAAGTAATTGAGTAATACTGACTTAGGCTATGTTGAGAATAAACAAGGAAATTACTACAAAGCACTCACATGTTGTAGTGTAGCCAGACAGGAGATTAAACAGGGGCAGTTTTCCCTGGGGTAATTTGCTTTTAACCAATTATTTTCCTCAGAAGTCCTTGAACATTGTGTGTATACTTTGGAGAAAACGCCTATTATCCTTGAGCAAGTGTTTTGTGTGAACAGGTCATGAGATTGAAAGCTTTTGCAGCAAGGACCATAGTTGTGTTTGATGTACATATGGAGCTCTGAGCCTTGATTGGTGGCCTGTAGCCACTGCTAAAATACATATAAGAGGAAGCAAACATTCTTGATCCGAAGTCAAACTTTCCCACTATTTGGTGTTTAGCTTTATGGTTTTGGCTCAGTCCATTGCAACTAGATCAGGCATGTTGTGCTGACTGTCAACCACACATAGGTGGCACATCGGAAGATTACAATCTGCAGTAAGGTGATGGCAGTAAGGTGCCTCAGTTTGTAGACTTAGGGCTTTATTGTGCTTGGTACTATATAAACATGAAACAAACAATGAATCCTTATCTGAGAAGTGTGATTTGGACTTGCCATCTAATTATCATTGAATACATGTAGGGTTGCCAGATGAAAATTTGAAAAATAAGGGGCACAACGGAGCTGAAGGATTCTGAAATAAGGGGTATCCAGAATAAGGGATGTGCATTATGTAACTGGGCTACAAATAGTTTTTTTGGGTGCTGGTTTTGACCCATAAGCCTTAAACAGCCTGGGCTCCATGCATCTGAAAAACTGCCTCATCCCTTATGTTCCACCGTAGCCTCCGAGGTCAGCTGGGAGCATCCTCTTGCATGTACCATCTGCCTGGCAAATTCATACAGCAACGGCACACAAAGAGGCATTCTCAGTAGATGTGCTACATTTATGAAACTCCCTCCCCCTGGAGATTCACCTAATTCTGAGCTTGCTCATCTTCTGGAGGCAAGGCATTTGGCAGGCTGAGACAGGGTGTAGGAAAGTTTGGGCTAAGGTGTTTTTAAAAAAACTGGTTTCCTTCGTGTGCANCTGGAGATTCACCTAATTCTGAGCTTGCTCATCTTCTGGAGGCAAGGCATTTGGCAGGCTGAGACAGGGTGTAGGAAAGTTTGGGCTAAGGTGTTTTTAAAAAAACTGGTTTCCTTCGTGTGCATTTATGTTATATGTTTTTGTGCATTGTTACTCGTTCTGATTCCTTGGGATAGGGCAGGATAACACATTTAAATAAATAAATAAGAGATGACCATTAGGTTGTATAGAGCTGTAAGACTCTGAAATATGGGATGGTCCTTTAAAATAAGGAGCATAGGGGTGAAATCCTGAATACAGTGAAGTCAAGTTTGATGGAGGAGAACCCAGAGTCCAGTCTAGTGAAGTAAACGGGAGTTTTGTGGGGTGTTGAATTCCTGACTTCATTAAGATAAATGGGAGTTTCATGGGGGCAGGTAAGTTTTATGGGCGGAAATCCAGAGTCTAGCGAGGTTACTGGGAATTTCATGCCAGGAGATGACATCCTGAACCTCCATGAAGTCAACGGGAGTTTTGTGCCGCCTGGATTTGATCCAGAGGACTTTATATGGTTAGAATGCCTTACCAGCATTATTGAAGCGAGACAATCCTCCACTTCGGTGTTTGCCCCAGTCGGATGCCTAGTAAGGCGGTAGAGGGTGACGATGAAAGGAAGAGAGCGGGTCACCCTGTTATTTTGGCCGGGTTAGGGTGGGCGGGTGCTTAGCTCAGCGCCCGCTTTGGGGGTTTGACGGCGTTTCCCTCACCCCGACCGGGGCCCTGTCCTGGGGTCACTCCCCCTGCCTGCCTGCCTGTGAGCTCAGGGTTATAGTTAGGCGGTGAGTGAGCGCCGAGCTATGTGCCCGGGGCGCCGCTGAGCGCGGCTCGCTGTGGTCGCCGCTCAGAGCGGAGGCTTGTGGGTAAGGGAGGCCGGCTCCCTGTGGGTGTCAGGCTGAGGAGGAGGAGGAGGAGGAGAAGAAGAATGGGGGCGGCGGGACGGAAAAGGCAGCGGCGGCGGCAGGGAGAGTACCTCGCTGCGGGCGGCGGTTGCTGTACCGGGGTCTGAGGGAGCCGGAGAGAGCGGGAGCCGCGGGGGACACAGCTGCCACCGGGAATCGCTGCTTCCGCCCAGCAGCAGCTGCCGCCACTGGCCGAAAAGAGGAGGGGGAGCCGTGCTCCGGCGCAGACGCCTCTGCCCCCCCCTCCCCGGAGCGGGTGCGATGGCCGGGCCGGTGCAGGAGACCCGCCCGTGACTTGCTTCCCGCCTAGAGACGCCCTGAGTCGGGGGGAGGCCCGGCGCCCGCCCCCAGCGCTCTTCCCCCCGGGACTGTTCATGCCTGGGGCGCCCGGTGGCGGAGCAGCTTCAGCAGCGTCCAGCCGCGGAGCGGCGGCCCCTCTGCTCCGGAGACAGGGCCCAGGCGGGAGCCCCCGGCTTCTCCGCAACGCTAGGCCCCGCAGCGGATTCCGGGACTGGCCGCAGTAAAGTCTCCTCCCGCCGCTAGGAGAGCCCTGAAGGGAGCAGGAAGATGAACCAGCATCAGGCGGTGAAAATGTCCGCTTCCCCCCCGCTGCAGGGGCTGGAGCCCGGGGAGGGGATGCTCACCAGCCGCCAGAGGAAACTGGAGTCCATGATCCGGGACCCTCGCTCTCCGGTCAATGTGGAAAGTTTGCTGGTGAGTTAAAGTTGGGACCGGTGTGTGTGTGTGGGTTCCCCTGAGGATGGGTGACTTTCTTTGAAGGGAGGACGGAGCTCGTGATGGCTTAGGAGGGGCGAGAGAGTTTCCTCTATCATCCCGCAAAAGGATAGATTGGGACGGGGGGGGGGAAAGAGGACTGGGATGCAAAGGGGGTGGAGGCGAGAGCCTGCTTCCACTTTTCCTTCGGATGCAGCAACGGGTGAAAGATGTAGCCGGTTAAAGTAACTTTCCCGACCCATTTCTCAATGGGGGGGAGAGAATCTCTGCCGGGAAGGGAGGTTGGGGCTGATAGGTGAATTGGGAATGTGTGAGACAGCAAGTTCCACTTGTGTGAGGAGGAAAGGTCATGTCGGAAACTTTTTTCTTGCGGCTTTAGATGATAAAGGTGGTGGGGATGTAACTTGTAGAGTGAATGAAATGATCTCTCTCCTTTTCTTCTTCTTGGGGGGGGAGAGAGAAAAGAGTGCTTTCTGCCAAACCGACTAGGAACTGAATGATGACGAGGAGCTGATTTGGGGTGGGGAGTGCTTTTCCTTTCAAAAGATGCATTTAGTGGGTAATAAGATGGTCTCTCTTTTTGGATGGATTTTAGGTGAGGCAGAGAGCTCCCTTAAGTATAAAACTTATGCAGCTGCTCAGTTTAGGCTCAGGCATGGCTTTCTAGTCTGTTTTAATAATTGGAAACAAACATATTTTGTGTTTCTTCTTCCTTCTCTCCCAAAATGTCTTAATCGCTCTTATTGCAAAGCTGAGGTTAACATGATTTGCTGCCTGGAGCATGATGTAGAAGCAACTTAGGAAATGAGGACACGCCTAGAAAAATGTATCTTGGGGACATGCTTCTTTCCAGCAGGCATGAAATGAGCTTTCTTTCTTGTTTGCACAGATCAGTTTTTCTACAGGGGGTGTGAGAAGTTTTCTTCCAATGGGAAATCCATGCTCGTGAGGAAGGAGTAGAAAAGGAGTGAAATTTACCAGTATCAATTTGTAAAGTCTCTAGAAAGATAGAGAGGTTTACTGAACCTTCTCTGACAAGATACAGTTTTGGCAGAAAGGAGACCTGGTTTTCCTCTGTTTCAATGGTTGTTCCTTGCAGGCATTTATTAAGGCCGATGTAGTCATTTGTAAAAATAAAAAAAATGACTCTTTGGCCAAGGTACAGGAACTGACTAAACAGTATGTGTGTCTGTGCTGTGTGGAAAGTGCAGGAATCTCATGTATGTAGCATACGTGTAGGCTTTCTCCTGCCTCTGATCTTGTGCTGTTATGGTTACTCCAGGGTGTAATGACATCTATGACACTTGGTGAAAGGTTTGGAAGTATTGCCAAAGATCCACTGGGCCTTGAGAGGGTTTAGCCTAAGCTAAAGCTGAGAGCACTCTTGCCTCTGGGCTTCACTCCCAGCGTTTTCACTTTGGTATTTTGCTAGGAAAACTTTGACCTATGGCTAGAAAGAACAGTTAAAAATAGTACAACAAATCTGAAAAAAAATCATCAGGTTAATACTTAACCCTGGGCTGAAATGTTTTCACACTTCTCTTTCAGCTGTTACAATTTATTACATTTTTCCTTGGGGCTGGACTGATAAATTTAGCAAAAATGGATATGATAGTGAAGAAGCAGCACTTCTTTATATGCATAAGAATAAGTTAACTGACACTTTTCCATGTGAATGCAAATATAATATAGCTAGTTCAATTTGAGAAAAAGTACCAAAATTAAGAGATTTAGGGCACATACCAGTGTTTATTAAAATCAGTGGTTAAACTCATTGTTTTCAATGAGAGCTGGATTGCACTCTTAGTGACAAATAGAGCGGAGGCTTGTGGGTAAGGGAGGCCGGCTCCCTGTGGGTGTCAGGCTGAGGAGGAGGAGGAGGAGGAGAAGAATGGGGGCGGCGGGACGGAAAAGGCAGCGGCGGCGGCAGGGAGAGTACCTCGCTGCGGGCGGCGGTTGCTGTACCGGGGTCTGAGGGAGCCGGAGAGAGCGGGAGCCGCGGGGGACACAGCTGCCACCGGGAATCGCTGCTTCCGCCCAGCAGCAGCTGCCGCCACTGGCCGAAAAGAGGAGGGGGAGCCGTGCTCCGGCGCAGACGCCTCTGCCCCCCCCTCCCCGG
>QEPC01004950.1:713968-766555 GCA_003113815.1 Sphenodon punctatus
GGGGGCGGGCGGGCAGCTTTGGCCTGGGGCCTGGGCTGGGCCCTCCCAGGGGGTGGAGCCTCGCTCACCTGCAGGGGATGAGCCCTGCTGTTGCTATGGCGGCTGGGGGCTTCTGGCTGGCTTATATACTTATAAGTATATAAGGAGCTGCCTGAGTCAGACCAATGGTCCATCTTAGCCCAGTATTGTCACAACCTGACACAGCAGCTGGTTTTCAATCTGGCTCTCCAGGGTCTCTGGTAGAGGCCTCACTCAGGTGTTCTACCAGAGATCCTGAATCAGAAATGCCGGGGATTGAATTTGGGACCCTATACATGCAAAGCATGTGCTCTAGCTACTACCTGAGCCATGCCCCACCCATGAATTATTACTTGAATGTTGCAGCTGGTCTGTATGTTACTATTGATGTAATTTTAAGTCATCTTAAAAATGATACAACAAGATGTAAGTTTCTGCTTGTACATCTAATCTAGTTTAGTGATTGCGAGTGTTCCTTCAACCAGTTTTGTTGTTGAAGATTATTGGGGCATAGAGCTTGGTGCATACTTGGTAGTCTTGACCACACTCTGAGAATTAGCCATTGCTGCTGCTGTGTTCAGTGCCAAACCTATGGATTTATAGAGTTCAGTCATGATTTCTGAAACAGAGCAGAATGTGTCTTTCCCTGATGTACACCACTGCTGCTTGCTCTTTTGATACTGCATTTGGGTGGCCCTAGGTTTTGGTTCACTTAGCGTCATAGAGTCACAAGGCTGGAAGGTACCTCAAGGGTCATCTAGTTGAGCCCCCTGCACCACTGCAAGACATGCCACACCCCAGCTATCCATACAGAGAAATCCCACCAGTAGCTACTAGTAGAGACTGAGACCAACCAGAGCACACCAGTGCTTGAAATTGGTGTAAAATAGAAAATTAGCTTGTGTGTGCTTGACTCATTTGGTGCCACAGCAAATTACATGGATCAGCCAAGAATCTGTCAAGCAGAACCAGCAATGGTATGTTGCCTGATAGTACAGAAATACTGGTCTACTCTTACAGTTAGACTGTGCTGAGCACTGATTGATCTGTGTCTATTGGTCACATTATTGTCAGCAGCAAGTAACTTTTTTATATATAAACAAGGTTAATGAGGCAGCAATTCACATTCATTGTGCTCTTTCTATGGGATGGGTTTTTCTTCTGGCATTTAACCAAATGATTCCCGTGTGTAAATGGCTTTAATCACCTCTATCTGAAACACGCAGACTAATTCAAAGTAATAGAATGATGAGTGATGTTTTATAAGGAGCTGTACTGTATTTGAAAAATTGTGTGTATTCATTTGATAGAGACAAAATAGTTGATACCATTTTTTTTAGATGAACTGTTGGTGCAGATATGCAAGCTTTCAAGTTCTACAGAGCTCTTGACCATTTGTATACCCACTCCAACAGCAGTTGGACCAATAAAAGGTATCTTAGAAGATAAAACAGCTATCTTCCTCATATTTTGGAACAAAATGGCAACCGCTCTCTAGACCAGAGGTCCCCAACCTCTTTTGGGCACACCTATGCTTCAGCAATGCTTTCATGGCACATCCAAGTTTACCTGTTATGCATCACACGCTCATGCTCTCAAACTGAATATAACATTGAAATCCCCTTTGCATGCAACAAAGACAAAATTAAGTGGGTACTCTTTTAGCAGAGGCCATCAATATGGTGTCCGCTTCCTGCGCTGCAGCAGCGTAGGTTCCTGTGGCTTATAGAGGGCCTGGCACGGCTGAAGCATGAGGGTACAGTTAGAGCACTGGTGGTGTCGGACTCGAACTGAAGAAAACTGATTGCTGCATAGAGCGTATTTAAGGGACTATGCCATGGCCGTATGGGCATCAAAGAAGAATTTCTTTGCTGCCATCATAGCATATGCAAAATCACATCCAGCGGAGCTTTTCTGGGTAGAGAGAGGCTTGGTCAGTCCGGCCGGTCTCTGCCTGGAGCTGGAGTCATCCAGTGCCTGCTGTGACGTGTGAGTATTTTGTGGATAAAGTAATCGCATTTACCATGACTTTGATGTTGCCTTTTTAGAAGCAGTAGCAGAGCCTGTGATCATGGAAGCTCTGGCTTGTCCAGTTTTATGGGATCAGTTTCAATTGATGTTGCCTGCTGATGCGGGTGTGTGTGTGGGGACCTGTTAGAGCCACGACCTATGAGTTAAATCCGTGCCCGTCCTGGTTGGTGAAAACCAGCCGGGAGACATTGAAGCTGTTGCTGGCAGGGGTAATCAATGCCTCCCTGAGGGTAGGCAGGCAGGCTTCCGCACTGCCTCAAGGAGACTCTGGTTCTACCTTTGCTTGACGCTGATTCCCCTGCCAGCTATCGACTTGTCTCTAACTTCCCCTTCTTAGGGAAGGTTATTGAGCAGGCAGTGGCTCAGAAGTTTCAGGTGCATCTGGACAGCATTGGGTTTCTAGACCCATCACAGTCTGTTTTTTGTCTGGGTTATGGCACTGAGACTGCGCTTGTGGCTTTGGTCGATGACCTGTGCCTAAATAAGACAGGGAAAATTCAACCCTGCTGATTCTGTTAGATCTTTCAGTGGCGTTTGATACTGTTGACCATGAGGTGTTGGTGACGCACCTGCGTGATCCTGCTGGGGTGACTGTTTTGCAATGGCTCCATTCTTTCCTAGCTGGGAGATCACAGCAGGTGATCCTAGGGACTGATTGTTCATCATCTCCCTGGAGCCTCCCGTGTGGAGTGCCTCAGGGTTCTATTTTGTCCCTCTTCCTGTTCAATGTGTATATGCAGCTGGTGGGAGAGATTGTGAGGGGTTTTTGGGTGCGGTGTCATCAATAAGTTGATGATAACCAGCTCTACCTCTCATTTTCATCTGACCCAGGCCTGACAGTCTTGGTGCTTTCCTGGTGTCTGGCAGCTGTGGGGGACTGGATGAGGACAAGTCGATTGATGCTGAATCCTGACAAGACAAAGGTGATGTTGTTTGGTAGGGCTGGTGATCTGAGGGAGGGAGAGATGACCATCAGATGGGATTCCCCCTCCTTTGGTATCTCAGGTCTGGAGCCTAGGTGTGCTCCTAGCTTCACAGTTGCGCTTGGATGATCAGGTAGCGGCTGTGACTGAGGGCGCCTTCCACCAATTACATCTGGTTAGAAGGCTCCAACCCTATATTTCTAGTCTGAGCTTGTGACCATCATCCATGCTTTCATTACCTCGAAACTAGACTACTGTAATGCGTTCTGTGTGGGGCTGTCCATGATGACAGTCCAGAGGCTGTAGCTAGTGCAGAATGTGGTGGCCCATCTCCTTATGGGGCCGGACCAGCGTGAGCATATAACTCCGGTTTTGCGTGCACTGCACTGGTTGCCAATAGTCTTCCAGACCCGATTTAAGGTGCTGGTTTTGACTTTTAAAGCCCTACACAGTCTGGATCCCACTTATCTGCAGGACCGCCTCGCCCCCTCCAGCCCCTAAGCCAGCCTTCATGGTCTGCCGGGGCACTCTCCTTGAGGTCCCGCACTGTCAGTGGATCTCTACCTTGAGGAGGGTGTTCTTGGTGGCCGCACCATTGTTGTGGAACTCCCTCCCAGAGGAGGCCCGCCTCTGCTCAGATCTACTCACCTTCCAGCAGCTATGTAAGACCTTTATTGTTCCTCCAGGCTTTGGAGAGGGAGATGGGTAGGGTGCATGTGGGGTTGGGTGTGGTTTTATGCAGGGAATCACTGTTCTAGACTTTGTGTACAAAAACCAGTAAAAATGAATACATGCAAGGGGGGAAACTATTATGCCTGGAACCTTAACTTCTGTTTGCATAACTGTGCCACTTCTGAATTTTATGTAATGTAGTTTTTATATGAAATGTTTTAATTTGTAAAGTCCAGTGTCGTGAGAGGAAATCATTGATGGAGAATGGTGATAGCCAAGGCAAAGTAAGTTTGGAGGCCAAGAAAGGGCAGTCTAATGAACAGCATGTATGCATCTTATTGTAATTGAAAAAAAGCAGTGGGCATTGAGCTTGTGGCAGAATTGATATGACCATAAGGAGCCATAGTGTGGAGCAGAGCCTTGTCTTACATTTTTTTAATATCTTGGCAGTCTTACAGAAAATTCACTTGAACTGTACTTCAACTTGGGTTATGGGTTATTGATTTGTACCTTCCCTCATCCCTTTGTACAAGGGATGGGTGGAAATGACTCTTTGAATTTCTTGTGTGAAATCCGAGAGGTGCCGACTGCTTGTAAAAACGGGTGACTATGATAAATGAACACTTTTTTCTTCTCAACTATTTTAGATGAGTCTTTTTCTAAGGTAGAGTATTATGAAACCTAGAATTTTAGTTACACCCATACCACTGTGATGTGCACTTGAAAGTAGGCCACAGGACTTAATGAAGTTCACAAGAAATGGAATTCCAGATTTATCTGGATCTTCTTGCATGGTAGAACCTTGATGGATTAGCACAATAAAATTTGAAACCCCAAATAATTCTTACGAAAAGCCAATGACATTTTTCATCAACTTGGCAAAGATGCAGTAGCAAGTGCTAATGTGAGAGGACTTTACAGCAGCTTTCAAACATTTTGTGTGACCCCATTTTGAGACCAATCCTGTTGGGCCCAGACAGCAGCAGCAACAACAACATGAAAAGTATATCAAATAGAAGTCAAGATCATGGTGCCATTCAAAGGTGCCATAAACCTTACTTCAGATACTGATACAAAGATTGGGAATAATTACTTCAGTGTTGTTAATACAATAAGCGTAACTCATTAGCACACTATGGATTTTTATACTGTATTACTCTCTGTACAAAATATCTGTAGCACACTGAAAACAGAAAATATAGTAACTACAACCAAAGTGAGTAGAAAATGGCAGCTTTATTAACTATTTTTGAACTTGGTAAGAATAATATTCTTTCAATGAAATCATTCTGTTTCAGAACCTAGTTTACGAGTGTGCCAAAGAAAAAAACATGGGCTTTGTTATAGAATTTAGGGCCAGTTTACTAAGAAATAACCCACATGTTGACTTGAGCTGCATAGCTAAAAGTATTACCTGATGATGGTGCATCATTCTTCACTTTTTAAAAATAAAGCAAACACTCCTTCTTACCAGACTTGACCATAAAATTGGTGTCTGTATTATTCAATGCAAATTAGTAAGATTTGGTTGTAATTTAGTGCAAGGTCCCTACCCAAACAGTAATGGTTGAATTAAGTTTATATTTTTATCAAGTCAACATGTTTTACAAAACAGGTATTTGACTTCTAAGGTTATGTGCAAACTATTGGACTGTTATAACGTATTGTGCTGGGGTGTGGGCTTGGAGAAGCAAAATGCCATATTTGTGCGTTCTGCTTCAGGATGTGACTGACTTTCCTCTTTCCCTTGTGTGGTAAGTCTGACTCCCTGTAGGAATATCCAGAAACAAACTTATTTTAGGCTATTTCCACTCCTTTCCTTGGAGTAAGGGAAATTAGTTCTCCCTTGAGCTTTTATACAGAAAAATGAATTTTCTATAATGCTGAATCTAGTAAGGGCTACTTGACTATTGTAAAGTTTTTCTCTTGCACATGCTCAGTGTTGGGGCAATTGTAATATAGGGTGAAAACAGACATGATGCTAACCACCCTTGGCGGTTATTTATGCATGTTGCAGGGCTGTATAGAGCACCAATACAGTCCTGCAACATGCATAAATAACCACCAAGGGTGGCTAAAGGGTGGTTAGCGTCATGTCTGTTTTCACCCATAGTGTCACTTGTTTGTTTGAAGAGGAAAAACACAGCAGTTTTGATACTTCATATAAAGGTTTACTGAAGGTGGTGTAATAATACGGAAAGCTTGTGAAAGATCAAGAGAAAATCAGTTTGTTTTCCCACCACTGATTTATATATACTCAGCCTAAATTGAAAACAATGTCTCTGTAAAGTATAAAAATATTAAAATTCAGCTTTGTTGTAGGTGACTTTGTTGTCAGTGACACAGGTTGTCTGTGCTTTAATTATAGTAAACATGTACCATATTGTCAGGCCCTGAATGACATGCCCAGTTTTACTGCTAGTCAGAGGTAGGTGGCAGCCTTCGGTGGCAATGTGCTGTCCTTTGAATTCCCTGCTCCGAGGCAGGCCTGCACTGTGGAAGCACAGTAGCATTGTCTCTCAGCCTGTAGTGCAAGTCCAGAGCTGACTATTTTGCGTTGTGTTTGTGGCTGAGGGGAAAGGGGTGGGAGGGAGGAGCATTACTGCTTTCTGGCACTGAATTTCTGATGCTTCGTGAAATTGACCAGGGAAAAGGGATTTTACCAATCTCTATTCAGTGCAAGCTGGACTCCCTGCTCCGGGCCTGACAGCTGACCTAGGGGTGGGGGGAAGCCTCTGTCCCTCTGAAGATGGGGTTCTCTGCCCCCTTGTCAGCTGTCAGGTGAGGAACAGGAAGTCCACATGTTGCTTGGTGAAATTCAGTATGCTGTCTTTCCACTAGTCAATGTCATTAAGCCTCAGCAGTCCTAGACTGGCCTAGAAGGGCAAAATGCCTGAAGCCACTGTGGACCATGAGCAGCTGTGCCAGTGCTTCCAGCCTTACTCTTTGTGAGTGTGCACACATGAATGGAAGGTAGGAGTGCCACTATAGAGATTAATTTTTGCGGTAGGGACGGGACAGTCTAGAATATCAGGGAGAGGAGGAGGCCTGGAGCATCACCTATATAAATTACTGTTGGCTTAATAATCATTTACGTAAACATGTTGCAGTGGCTAGAGTTTAAGCACAAAGTAGCCTGTGTTGTAGTTTAGACCAGTTGTTAAACTAAGACCTGGTTTACTACAGTTAAAACTCAGACATGCTCTACGTGCAACCTTCATGATTATAGTTTCATAATATTATCACTTTGATAATAGTAAGTCAATCTGTATTCCATAAGTCAGTCTGAAAGCTACTGGTTTAGAAGAGTTTCACCATGTTATGCTGTAGCTGTTCATTGGTTGTGGGAAAAGAGGAAGCTGAAGGAGAAAAGAGAGGAACATCACAAGGCTTTCTGGACAGACTAAATCTGGGGCAGAGTGAGAACCTTGTGAGGAGTTGAGTAAAAGAACAGAGCTTTGTGCAGGTCCAGGAATATTTTTAAAAATTCAGTCCTATTCTTGTTCATACGCATAATAGCTACTCCTGTTCCCACTTTTTTGTTTAAAAATTATCCTGTTGCTGCCTGTATTTTCGTCCCATTTAATTTTGTGCTTAATCTCAAATGAGAAGAGTCTGAGATGGGTTTGAGTAAAATATGCAATTCACGCTCTGGGCCCCATTCTCTCTGGGGATCGTAGTGTAGGCTGGATGCAAATCCACTCCCACGTTTACCACTAGAAGTAGAATTGTGCTCAAATAAATGCAACATTTCTTGCTCCCTTACAGGGCTGTAGAGTAGAGGTACTGAGGCAGCAGACAGTAGCTGTATGGCAGAACCCTTTACGGCTGCACCCCAATCCCGGTGGTAGAGTCATGGCTGTAAAAGAGAGAGAGGCTATTCAAGATATTCTTGTATCTCCTCTTGTTTAGTGTGGCTGCTTCATTTTATCCCAAAGGAACTACTGTATCTTAAAATAACAAAGTTGTTTTGTACATCCTTCCCTCAAGGACAAGCTGCTGATTGATACACGTTTTAAAAGTTGTGGACATAATGACTGGCTACAAGCTAAAAAATGAAAGCTGGCCTTTCAACTCTGTCCATGTAGTTACAAGAAACCTCAGGCATCATGCTGTGCTGTCAGACTTGCAGCTACAGGGACTTCCTAGTTGAGGGAGTGTTGCTCTACTAGAGTGAGGGCTAAATGTTAACACACACCTTGTGCAGTATAGTATGACATATAAACTGTTCTGTGGTGTTTGAGAACCAGGGAATCCCATTCCTGTCCACAGTCATGCCCCATTCCTATCTACACATAACTAGCATGAGTAGAAAGATATCGAGGCAGGTGTGACAAAGGAAGCTGTATATTGGATCTTGATGTCTGGAGTTTTTATTGAAACTGAAGTGTAATACATGTTGAACAAGAAAAGTGACATAATGGCACTCTTCAGCTCTCCATGCTTGAGGGGATTCTTCAGGAAGAAGAACCATTGCCATGGATCATCTGTTGATTCCTTACAGAAAAAAGGGCCAAACTAATGAAGAGCAGCTCCCCTGCTCTCATCAAGATGTGCAGGCAAATTGATAACACTTAATCAACAATATATTGTAAAGCTGCTCTGGCTAATAATACTAACCCAGTAATGAACTACTTGATCATTGCCTGTCCCCAAGAGGAGATCATCAATGGATGTGACCACAGCAGTTTCTGTGACAGAGATTTCTATCAAGTCACCAGGGCCAGATGGCATTCACCCCAGAGTTCTGAAGGAACTCAGATATGAAATTGCAGGCCTACTGTTAGTAATTTGTAACCAGTCACTAAAATCTGCCACTGTACCCGAGGACTGGAGGGTGGCAAATGTAACCCCGATACTTAGAAAGGGATCCAGAGGCGATCCTGGAAACTACAGACCAGTAAGCTTAACATCTGTGCCAGGCAAAATGGTGGAAACCATCATTAAGGACCAAATTACAGGACATGTTTACAGACATGGCTTAATGGGGAAGAGTCAACACGGATTTAGTAAAGGTAAGTCATGCCTTACTAACCTGTTGGAATTCTTTGAGGGTATAAATAATCATATGAACAAGGGCGACCCAGTAGATATAGTGTACCTGGATTTCCAGAAAGCATTTGATGCGATCCCTCATAAGAGACGCTTGAGAAAACGAAAAAGTCATGGGATAGGAGATAGTTCCTTACTATGGATCAGAAACTGGTTAAAGGATAGGAAGCAAAGAGTAGGACTAAATGGTCAGTTTTCACAATGGAGAGATGTAAAAAGTGGTGTGCCTCAGGAATCTGTATTGGGACCGGTGCTGTTTAATGTATTCATTAATGATTTTGAAAAGGATGTGAAGAGTGAGGTGATCAAATTGGTAGGCATCAGATTATTCAAGGTAGTTAAAACATGAGCAGACTGTGAGGAACTGCAACAGGATCTTACAACACTGGGTGCGTGGGCATCTAAATGGCAAATGAGATTTAATGTGGAAAGGACGGATCTTAGTGGTGATGTGCAGGGAAACGACAGGATTTAGCAACAGACTGGATCTGAGGTTTAAAGGAGAAGGCGTCAAAGATGAACCCCAGGCTGTGTGCCTAAGGGACCGACTGGATGGTGCCCCGTTGATGAAAATTGAGAATGAAGAGAGAGAGGAGGGTTTTGTAGGGAGAGTGAGGAGTTCAGTTTTTGGCCATATTAAGTTTGAGTTGACAGCAAGACATCCAAGAGATGTCAGAGAGGCAGTTGGTGATGCGAGATTGGATAGAGGGGTAGAGAGAGTTGAGTGTTGTCAGCATACAGGTGATATCGGAAGCCGTGAGATTGAGTGAGTTTAAGGACAGTGTAAAGAGAGAAAAGAAGTGGGCCAAGCACAGAGCCGTGGGGAACTCCAACCGAGAGATGAAGTGATGTGGAGGAGATATCAGCAAGAGAGACATTGAAGTTGCAGCTAGATAGGTAGGAAGAGAACCAGTTGAGAACTGAGCCCCGGAAACCAAGGGAGTGAAGCGAGTCGAGGGGGGTTTGGTCTGGTCAACAGTGTCAAAGGCAGCAGAGCTATCAAGCAGGACAAGAACGGAGTAGAGGCAACTGGATTTTAATTTTAAGTGTCTTACTAAATGAGCATTTTTTAGTTTACTACAGGTTCCATCCTTCTCCTCACTAAAATCAATAGTAAAACTGCTGCTAACATCTTCTCGGGAAATAGGATATGAACCTTGGGTGCATCACAGTGACTTTTTTTCCCTTCCACTTTTCTCTGAAACCTTGAATATTGGGCATTGATTCTTGGAAATTATGATGGCAGAAATATTAAAAGTGCTTGAGTTTGGGCACTGGTTTTGATTTTGAAAACACATCTTACCTTCCGAAGAGACCTCATGGAACTTACATGTATCATGTATGCAATGTCTTTTACTGTATCCTTGTATAGTTTATTGCCAGCATTGTCATACATGGAATAATTGTCAAAATCCATCAGACTTCTAAAAGTTGAATTAATTAATCTATTCAATATGTGGACAGGTTTATAGTGTTTTGTTTAGAATTCGAGGAAGCAAACAAGATTTTCAATGTCCAGGTTATTTAAAGGGGGATATGGCCACAAATATAAACATAGTCTGACTTGACTGTGGCTCTGATCCTCAGATCTCTGGGATAGTACGAGATCCATACACTTAAGGGAGCTTGGTGTTTAGATTGTTTTTCAGTTTGAGTAAAAGCTACTAGTCAATACTGCTTCCATTTTGAGTGTATAGGAACATATTAATAATATATTTTATCAGTTTAAGTGGTGGTGGAATATCTTTCTGTGAAAGTCAGTGTAATGAATCATTACTAAAGTTACCATGGAATCAGTGCTCTGAGTTCCTCACTTTAATATCCTTCAAAACTATGTCAAGTATGCTGTATACAGGGAATAGAGATCTCTTTCAGTTTGACCGCAATCTGTTTTAAATTAATTTATTTCCTATTTGTAGCTTGGCATTAAGCAATTCAGAACACTGTTTTAGTAACAAAATGCGCTCAGAAAAAGACAAACTTTTTTTGAGGCAATAGAATTCAGGAGATGACAAAGCTTCTCTGTTTTATAGATACACAATCTTGTGGTCCTACATTCCAAAAGACATTTTCATTTTCAGAAATATGTATTGCAAAGAAAAACAAGGGAGTTAACATTTATTTAAAAAACATACTTATTTTTTCAAAAAAGAAGAGTTGGTGTCAAAATGAATGCAAATTCAAAACTACTACTACTTATCTTTTGTCTCTGTCTCCATTACCTTACATTTTGAAGCATATTCTTTGGTCATAATTGAATTCTTTGTTGCTGCTCTTGGAGACTTGCCATTTTTTTTCAGTTGTGTGTTCTCCCCTCTCCCCGCTCCTCGGGATCAATAACTATAAGAAGAATAATCTTTATTTTTATATAGTGCCCCCTGCCAAGTCACTCGGAGCGCTTTACGTTCAACAGTTTAACACAGCTTTTAATCCTCACAACAAAAGTATTAACTTCAAAATCCAAAAGAGATTTTTAAAAAAATAAAAAAATAATAATCCCAAACCTACATTTAAAAGTTAGGTGCATCATTTTGATATTTCATCGTTTAAAAAACATGGTTTTAAATACATAGTTAAGGTGAATTAATCATTTGTAATTCACATTTCCCCAATCTAATATTGCCGTATCCTATACTTTCAACTTATTACTTCACCACATCACTATTTTTCACCCTCTCTATATCCTTCCCCCCCCTTAAATTATTCCCCCATATCTTTAAAGAGCATGATAATTCTGTCATAACGCATATCACATTGCTTCACACACTCTAAAATTAAAGAAATTTGTTACTTATTCACATGCCTTAACAAGTGAATCTGACTATAGTACATATCACACTATTAACTTTTAAATTTCAGATAGAGTAAAAAACATCAACATGTTGATCAACTTTAACTTAAAGACTTTTACTGAAATAAAGGTATGAATTATGAATAGTGTTGTTGTTTTGGTCAGTTAACATGTAAGCAAGCCTTGCATTTTGATGGTAATCTTGTTTCCTATAGGTGAATGTTGAAGAGCCATAAGTGGTAGCAACTTTTGCTAGTTACTTTAATCTCAGAATTTGTGGTAACCACAGATGTAAATGTTAAAACCTTTCACCTTGCATTAATCCTTTTACTTAGTTCTTCAGATTAAGATCCCTAAATGCATGGAGTCCAGAAATATTACTTGCTGCATTTGTTCAAAGAGAGTTAGAGCATTATGTGTGCATCTGACATAACACCTGTTTTCTCTTAGATTAAAAAGAGATTTGATTAGTTGACAAATTCTTCCAAACGCGCGTTTATTTGATCAAATATTTAAAAGTTCAAGGCTTGATTTAGAGTGAAGTTGTCCAAGTGTACAAAATGCTGAGCTGTTACACCTCTGTTAATCTAGTCCTTGAAGGACAGCTTCTGCCCAAATCATGGTTTTTTTTAAAAAAATAATAATTTTAGAAAACAAAATCTGAGTTTAAATCCCACCTTTCAGCCCTTAGAACAGAACAGACTAGAGAGGGAGTTTGGCTGATGTAATGCTTTTGTTTTAATCTCTGGCTTTCTTTACAACCAAACTTCAGTCTAAATGGCATGATTTGGTCTACTGGTTAACGTTAGATGGTCGATCTCCCCAAGTCGGCCTGAGTATGGTACGGAGACTGCATTGGTGGCCTTGGTTGACGATCTCTGTCTGGCGTTGGACCAGGGTTGTCAGACCTTACTGGTCTTGCTAGACCTTTCGGCTGCATTCGACACAGTCAATCATGAGGTGTTGGTGACTCGCCTGCGGGACTGTGCTGGGATTGGCAGGACGGTCTTGGACTGGTTTCGTTCGTTCTTGGTTGGGAGAAATCACTGGGTGGTCTTGGGGGAGTATACGTCTTCTCTCCGGGACCTCACGTGTGGAGTCCCGCAGGGTGCTAGTCTGTCCCCCCTCTTGTTTAACATCTATATGCAGCCGTTAGGGGAAATCGTGAGAGGGTTTCAGGGCATGCGGTGTCATCAGTATGCTGAGGACACTCAGCTCTACCTCTCTTTTTCCATCGGCTCATGTCATGCAGTCTCCCTATTTTCCCAGTGCCTGTCAGCTGTGGGGGCTTGGATGAGGTTGAGCCATCTGAAATTGAATCCTGACAAGACGGAGGTGATGTTGGTGGGCGAGGGCTTTGGCGGCCTGGGGTTGGTTGAATCTCCTCTCGTTGGGAGGGGAGGGGCTTCACCCTCCCATGGTCTCTCAAGTGCGGAGTCTGAGTGTGCTCCTTGATTCACGGCTCAGCCTGGAATCTCAGGTTGTAGCTGTGGCGGGGAGTGCGTTTTGGCAGTTACATCTTGTTCGGCGGCTTTGGCCATATCTCTTGGACTGTGACCTCGCCACTGTCTGTCATCCATGCCTTCATCACCTCAAGGCTGGATTACTGCAACGCGCTCTACGTGGGGCTGCCCGAGAAGCTGGTCCGGAGGCTGCAGCCAGTGCAGAATGTCGCGGCGCGTCTCCTTACGGGGTCAGGCCGCAGGGAGCGCATGACACCTGTGCTCCAGGCTCTGCACTGGCTGCCTATAAAGCACCAGGCCAGGTTCAAGGTGCTGGTTCTAACCTTTAAAGCCCTTCACGGCCTGGGCCCTACTTATCTGCAGGACTGCCTCACTCCCCATGTGCCCGTGCGACCCTTGAGATCATCCGTGGTAGCCTTTTTGGAGGTTCCCCGGGCGAGGTGGGTGGCCACCGATGTTAGATCTTTTTCGGCGGCCGTCCATGTGCTGTGGAATTCGCTCCCGGAGGAGGCTTGGTTGGACCCCACTCTCCTGTCATTTTGATGTTTATGTAAGACCTGGCTGTTCCACCAGGCCTTTGGTGAGGGGAAGGGGGGGGGGGTTCTTTCCCTGCATTTTATGAATTTTTAACTGTTTAAAATTGGTTTTATATTGTTGTTCGCCGCCCCGGGCTGCCCTGAAAGGGTAGGAGGGGTGGGATAAAATTTATATATATATTATATATATAAAAATAATAACAACAAAAATTTCCTGCTGCAAAAGCTGAAAATTTGAAGTAATTACATAGAACCTACCTTGGTATTATGCAACTTTTGGAAAACTGAATACACAAATAGATGGAGATTAACTAGTTAATCTTGCCTCGCAAACCAGGAAACTAGGTTTAAGACAACTCCTGCAGCTTCTTAAAGCCTTCTGAAATCTCTCAATCTCTTATAATGGTCTATAAAGCAAGATTCAAGTTTTGTAGGTATTAGATTGATCTATTTTCTGTGGCAGTTCTACCACAACATTCTAGTTTAGGGAGCTTTTTCAAGTGCTAGGAAGGAAGGAGCATACTGCTCTTTTGATTTCTGCAGCATATTTATATTGTCATTTTAAAAATGGATGTCCAAGAAGTCCAGGATAAGCATTCATTTATTGTTTTACACAGGGCAAACTCTGTAGTGTGGGTGAGAGCCTTCAGCCTGCTGACCCAATGCAGCCTATAGCTAGTTTTTATTTGGCCCCTTTAAAGTTCCTGGATCTGCCCCCCGGATGCAGTTCCTGCCCCTAAATACTGAAAGCGAGCTCAGGGGTAGGGAGCAGAGGAGGGCATATGCACAAAGATAGGGGATGGATATATGATCTGGACGGACTCTCCTTTTCCATCACTACTTTGAGTGTACCTCTTAAATACGCCTACACCCGAGCTCTAGACTGGCTTCAGAGCTTGTACTAATTTTCTGAGTTGCCCCCTGGGAGGGAAAAGATTTCCTATCCTGTAGGCACATTATAGTGGATGTTTGCTTTTTTTGCAGCTAAGTGAATTTAGACACCAGATCTGCCAACCAAGACAGGTTGGATTTGGCTTGACCCTTGAAGACCCTGGGCAAGATTTGCCCCCCAGCCCCCCACGCATGAGCACGTTCGAAGACATGCATGCACACTTTGTGCATGCACTTTAGTCTCCATAGGCAGGGGTGCATGAGAGTTGTGTGCATTTGCGGTGCTTGGGATCGTGCTCCCCCATAATTTCATCTTTCTTTTAGTAGAGGGAGAGAGAAATCTACCAGAACCCCCTTTGTAGAGTAACCAAAATGCCTTTTTTGGTATTTGCATGACTGGCCTTTGTTTTCAGATTGTTTGGGAACAGAGGGGTTTTTCAGACTTTTTTTCTGGCTTGCTTTCTTAAGTTTTCTGGCTGCTGTTGCTTGGCTGTGGCACTCCCCCTTACTTTGTTGGTGGGGTTATGACAACAAGAGTATGTAGAAAGGCCTTGCCCCACTTCCACTCTTTTAGGATGTGTTTGCAGCTTCCTAGTGGTTGGTTGCAAGACTAGTTACAAAATCAGCATTGTTTCAGAGAGCTGTGTAAGCCATTTCTTTTAAAACTTGTTTGAGCTAGTTATCCAATCCTTATTTAGAAAACATAACTAGTTGCTCTTTAGTTAATTGTAGCTTGTCCTTGACCAAGAAAAAAACATGTTACCGTTTTAGAGAAACGAATTGCTAACTCTCTCTAGATAAGTCTACACCATATGGTAATTTGATTTTCCTTTGGTTAAGAGCAGACAAATTTCAGACATAGAGGGGTGGAAGATTTGGATTTGTGTTTACTTTTTATTTATCTCCCATCACGTCCACAAACTGAATGACACTGTTCACGTCATGGTCCCCTCTCGCCTTGACTACTGCAACCTCCTCCTTGCTGGCCTCCCCCGCTCTCATCTGTCCCCCCCCTTATTTCCATCCAAAACTCCGCTGCTAGGATCATCCACTCGGCCCATCGCTTCGATCACGTGCAGCCTCTCCTCTCCTCACTTCACTGGCTCCCCCTTCCCGCACACATCCTTCACAAACTCATGNCACCTTCGTCCCTTCTCCCTTGCTGCCCCCCATGCCTGGAACTCCCTCCCTGCCCACATCCGCCTTGCCCCCTCCCTCCGCACCTTCAAATCCCTCCTCTGTCCCCTCCCTTGCTCTCCCTCGTCTCCCCTGCTCACCTAACCGCCTTTGTCCCTTCCCCCTTGCTGCCCCCCATGCCTAGAACTCCCTCCCTGCCCACATCCACCTCGCCCCCTCCCTCCGCACCTTCATATCCCTCCTCAAAACCCACCTCTTCCTCGACGCCTTTCCTGATACCTGTTAGAACTTCCCTCTCAATACTTACTGTCTGCCCTCTCTATTAACTCCTGCCTAACTGCAACCAAGCCAAGCATGTGCAACTGATACTTCGCATCCGCTTGAATGTTTTTATCCCTTGTCTCTCCCTATGCCCCCTCTCCTTGTCTTCACCCTCCGAGTCTTTTAGACTGTAAGCCGTAGGCAGGGACCGCATCTATATCATTGTTCTGTAAAGCGCCAGGGACACAGCTGGCGCTATACAAATGCTTATAATAATATGCCCATTCTCTTTCTTGATCTCTCTGGTCCTCCAGCTCTACATGCAGTGCCTGAAGCATAAAGTTAGTAGTGAGCTGAATGCTGTCCAAGGGATAGCATAATTAATTTTTTGACCACTTCTGTTTGTTAGAAATTAATACTTTACTGCACAGCTGCTAACATCAGAGTGAAACATGCAATATGTTATGGTATCACCGTTAATGTTGAGCCAGAGTTGCTCATGCTGGAAAGGTAGCAGATTTTTTTCTCTCTTTCAGTCCTTTGTTACTTGGTGGACCAGGCTGCGTTGGAGGAAGAACTTTTGGTTTAAGATATCATGTTTTAGTTCACTGATCCCATGACTTTAACAGATTTGGCCATCACTTCTTCCCAGTGATGGAGGAGGCTCTGTGGGTGGAGGACAAGATGCAGAATGGTTTTTGGAGTGACTTTATAACAGCTGCTGTGGCAATAGTATCAAAGGGCCCATTTGTTGGGGATTATGAATCTGAGGCTATGTCTGCTCAGCCTGTAATTTTGGGTTATTTTGTGTCGGGGTTGGCAGTTGTAGAAATGCTAATTTAGAATGAGCCTTACTGATCTGAAGTTAAAATGAAGGCAGTGTTAACTGAATTAACCCGACTAGTTTTATGCATCTACTTAAGCTTGTGGGTGTTGTGATCCAAGCTTGTAGAACAAAATCATTTTCAGACTAACTCTGCATCCTTTCTCCTAGTTTCACTATTTATCAATGACCACAGGGTGTAGGTTCATATCTGTGCATCCTGGGAATGTCAGAATTTAGTATAAGTACTTCCAGGCATCCAACTGCTTAAAAAATGGATTCCAGTTTTGAAATGTAAGTATTCCAGGCAGTAGTACAGTAGAAACTCTCTTCTGTGGGCTCTCTTGGGGGAAATTAATTTTGTCTTGATTTGAGAGATGTTCTGAAAAAAGGGCTTCTATTGTATTTTCAAAGAGCTTGGGCTACAGAATTCCTAGAGTCAATTTTACATGTTACGTGCAGAATAATTGATATGCAAAAGAGGTATTTACAGAGTGGATGACACAGTGAGTCTGCTGAAAATAAGGCAATGCTTACGTAACCCTTTTCAGTCTGATCAGGAAGTGAAATACTGTGCTGTTAAGGAACTTTTCTAGCTAGCTGTGTACTTGGTAATGAAGAATATTGTAGCAATATCTCTCATAGATATGGAAAGATTCTCTTTCATCTCTCTGGCAGATTACCTCCCCTTCCTCCCCTTCATATTCAAGATATAAAACAGGTGCAGAGGTAACTCCTTATTTTTATTTATTTATTTAAAATTTATATCCCGCTCCTCCTGCCCACAGGGCAGCCCGGGGCGGCGAACAGCACTCAATAAAACAATATAAAATTTTAAAAACAATTTAAAAATACAATATGTGGGGAAAACCCCCATCCCTACCCCTAACGGAACAGCCAGGTCTTACATATACACCGAAACAGCAGGAGAGTGGGAACCAGCCGAGCCGCCTCCGGGAGCGAATTCCACAGCACAGGGGCGACCACTGAAAAAGATCTAACATTGGTGGCCACCCGCCTCGCCCGGGAAACCTCCAAAAAGGCTCCCGTGGACGATCTCAAGGGTCGCATGGGCACATGGGGAGTGAGGCAGTCCCACAGATAAGCAGGCTCTTGCTAGATTTCAGTCCACAACATACTAGGAATAAATTTTCCCTGCTACATGTAAACCAGAGTGATATGGTTCCACAAGCAAAGCCATTGCACCAGTTAGAACAACAGATGTTTTTGCCTATGTTTCTTTTGCTTCCTTTGGAGAGTTTTGTTAGCCCATTCTTTCCCAGCTGTTGATTGCTGAATAGCTCATAACATTGCCACCTTCTGCAGAAATGACCCTGACACTCTCTTAGGTCAAAATTGGACTGTCTCGGTCAATTATGTGAGAGGTGGCAACCCTATTCAAACAACCCCAGGCCCTTTTAGCTGTTCAGGGACTGAACTCTCTATTCTTCATGGCCATGACTCTGACACATTCCTTCTGCAGAGCCTTTTAGAGGAGAGTGTACTAGTGAGATGTGGTCCTCAGCAAGCGGTACCAAATGCCTGGTATAACCTGTCACGTCCTCCAATTATTACCACAGAAAAAAGAGAAATGGAGTTTTGCTTGTGCTAAATTGTTATGGTAACCTAAAGATATTAGAGGAAACATTCAAATGTGGATTAACATAGAAGAAAATTTGTCAAAGCTACAGACAGCACTATGAAGACAAGTACTAGATTTATTATTATTATTATTATTATTTTTATTCTTATTAGACACTGGGTTGTGAGACTTTGTTGACATTTAAATCTGAAATATTTTTTTATTTTTATTCTTTAATTTGGACCATGGGGTAACTTCAATGTCTAGTTCCAAAAATATTTCCCACTACACAGGGCTATAACGGAAATGTTGGGTCTCTTCAAAAATGTATCCCATGTTAGATGCTGGCACTAGATCTAAAATGAATATCTGCTACTATCTGAAGGTTGTGTTATCTGCTGATGGCTGGTATCCAGCAGGACCCAGTTAGCATTCGGTGGATTTCTGGTTAACCACATTAAATACCATTTAATTATTATTTGCCCCCTTTTTTCCCCCCCAACTCCCTCTCTTTTTCTAGACCTGATGCGGTAAATGGTGATATCCAGTATTCCAGTTGGGTGATTAACATCTGCGATAAAGAGATAGTTTGGTGGTTATTTCAGAACTATCTGGAATTCTGGATATTAACCTTAGATTAAAAAAAATGCTATCCATATGGACCGAGTTGCCCCTTTCAGTTCATAAGGATGAAACACCTGAAGAGCTTTCAAGACAACAGCATCCATTCCTGAAAGCTGTGGGTTTTTTGTGTTCAAAGCCTTATTCAAAAATCCAGTATTTCTTGCCATGGAATAAGGTGAAATCAGATTCCTGGTAAATGGTGCATTTGATCTTTAAGCTTTTAACTTTCAAGATAGTTTGTGGAGTTGCTGTTGCTAAAACAGCTGTTGTTTGCCAATACTGCCTTCTTCCCAAGGAGAATTTCTTACTTGTACAGGTACAAGAAAAAAATTAGAACTGACTGTCTTAGGGTACTTTCACATGTTATGTTAGCCAAGCCCATGTTTGTGTGTTCATGTGGCTAAGTTCAAAGAACTGAAGCATTGCCTATGTTTGTGCCTCTCATGCCAGCGATCTAATGTGAAAGTGGAGCCGCAGCGTGTTCAGACATGGAGGGTTCCGCTGCTGCTACTGTAGATCACCTGTTCAGTGGCCGCAGTGTTTTGCTGCCTTTTTATTATTATTAAGCATTTATATAGTGTCAGTAATGTACGTGGTGCTTTACAAATGTTGAAATTAGACAGGGTCCTGGGGGGCTTACAATCTAAGAGATTCAACGGAGGGAAGACAAGGGGTGGGGGCAACAGAGAGAGACACAACAATACATTCATGAAGGCATGAATTTGCAGGTGCATGTGCTTAGCTTAGTTACACATGGGAAGGGGATGATGGGAAAATCAAGAAGAGGACTAAAGGGATGAGGAGCCAGGGAAGGCCTGATGAATGAGGTAGATTTTAAGGAGGGTTTGAAGGTTAGGAGGGAGGGAGAGGAGCAAATGTGTTCTGGCAGGGAATTTCTGGCATGGGGAGCCGCAAGGGAGAATGGGCAAATACCCTTTGAGGGATAGTAGGGCCATGAGCAAGTGAGGGTGGTGGTAGAAGAACAGAGATTTTGGACAGGAGTGTAGTGGTGGGAGATGAGTGTAGAGAGAGTGGGGTGGGGGGCAAGACCGTGAATAGCCTCGTAGGTAAAAACAAGAAGCTTGTGCTGAATGCATTCAGGTGGACGGAGCCAGTGAGGAGAGGAGGGGCTGCACATGATCAAAGCCGTGGGCGAGGTGAATGATCTTGGCAGCAGAGTTTTGAGTAGATGAGTGGAGGAAGGCCAGTGAAAAGGAGGTTGCAATAGTCACAGTGAGAGGTAACCAGAGCACACAGACTAGGGTTTTAGCAATGGAAACAGTGAGGAAAAGCGATGTTGCACAGGGAGAGATGACTGGATCTAGTAACAGATTCGATTTGTTGTTTAAAAGAGAGGGAGGAGTTGAAGATGAACCCCAGGCCATGTGCCTGGCTGAATGGTGACCCCGTCAATGGAAATTGAGGAGGAAGGCTTTGGGGGGGGGGGGCGCGGTTGTGGGGGGAGAGGAGGAGATGAGAAGTTCAGTTTTGGCTTTCTTAAGTTTGAGTTGACGGTGAGACATCCAAGCAGAGATGTCTGACAGATGTTTTATGATACAAGATTGGATAGAGGGACAGAGGGGGAGGCAGGGAGAGAGAGTTGAGTGCCATATAGCTAGTCTGGTAGCTGGGGCACTCTCTTGGTCTAGTCTGCACACAGTAGCTGCAGACGACCCAACCCAGCCTAGGTTTCTTCCCAGTTAGGGTTGAAGCAGGTGCCGCCTTTGGTGTATCATGGGAGGTACTACCATGTGTTTTGACACGTGTGAAACCTGGCTATGGAAATTCACATGCATGCAACTTCATGTCCTTGCTTCTGGCAGGAGTCGTGTGGGAAAGTACCCTTACTCTCTCAACTTTCTCATTACAAATCAAAGAGTTAGTCCTAAAATCTCTTGCTGTCTTATAGCGGTATATAGAGGAACAACTGTAAATTATTTAGACAGGAGAGGTTATTGCTCCAGGTATTTATATTGGGTACAGGAATGGAGAAGGTAGAGGATTACATGCATTGTATTTCCCCAAGTACCCTTGAAATGTAATGGAATTCTCAAATTAAGCCACGAAGATGGTGGAGGTAAGTACCACTGATGGTCCTTCATGCTATGCAATTATGGCATTCATAGAACTGCAGTATACATTCTTACGTGATTGATTTCCATTTTGAATTGAGGTTCCCTACCTTATAAAGCATAAGTTATTTGCCATCCACAGTTTTGATACTAGAAGCCTATTTGGTGTGGGAAAATACTGTCTCAAACCACCTTGCATCAGAAACAATGAAAATTCATGGTAACTGGTAAGCTCTGTGGGCATCTTTGTCTTTTAATGTCTCCAAACAAATTAACTAAGATTATTCATATTTGCTTATCTAGGACAGCTTATTTGATTAGGATAACATTGATAGTTCAACTCCTGATGTCTAATGCCAGAACACCTTTGAGGCTTGATTTTTTTTTTTTTTTTTTTAAAAATTTTTTTTTTTTTTTTTAAAAGGAATGGAATGTATGTTCTTTTTAAAACAGTAGTATGCCAACTTATTTATTTCCCCCTTTCTTCTGCTTCATCCATAAGGATCCGGGGTGGGGTGGGGGAAGGGGGCAGTGGTGCTTTGCATGTATAAGGTCCCAGGTTCAATCCCCGGCATCTCCACTTCAGGATCCCTGGTAGCACACCTGGGGGAGGCCTCTGCTGGGGGCTTGGAGGGGTCTCAGGTAGCACGCCGGGATGGCCTCTGCTGGACACCCTGGAAGAGCCGGATTTGGACCTGAATTTGAAACCCCTGCTGCCATGTCTGGTTGTGACGATACTGGGCTAAGATGGTCTGACTCAATTAGGCAGTTTAGTTTAGTTTAGTTTAGAAGAGCGGGAGGGGGGAGCAGGGCAGAAGCCTTACTTACTCATATCTCTACACTTCCAGCAAAAAGTATCTTGCCTTAGTTGTCAAAATCTTCTTGTTACCTGTGACTTGTTGTCTCCTGTTACAACCACCTTCATCATTGAGTGAAAACAGACATAACACTAATCACCCTTTAACCACCCTTGGTGGTTATTTATGCATGTTGCAGGTCTGTATTGGTGCCCTATGCAGCCCTGCAACATGCATAAATGACCACCAAGGGTGGTTAGCGTCATGTCTGTTCTCACCCATTGTGTCAGGGCAAAGTTAGAAGTCCTGTGCAGCTGACTGAGCACTGACCAGGAGATGGTTGGGGTTCAATGACTAGATTTGGTGATGAAAATATTAGAAGCAAAGACGCACACTGCTCTGAAAGAAAAAGGATCAAGTACCTTTCTAACAGCTACATAGCATTTCTGACTCTCTCTCCAAACCAACTCAAAACTGTTTTCTTTTAGATGCAACCTCACCCCGCCCTGACAGCAGCCTAAGAACATCTATTGTCCTACCATCCTGCTCTCTTCCACTCTAACTGCTGCCCCCCTCACGACTGTTGGAGCTCAACTTTAAAAACAAAAAAAACAAAAAATCCCACCTTCGACCAATCAAGACAAAAGCCACTAGAGAAGAAAATCCTTCCCTCTTTGACTGCTAGAAAGTCATTCTCTCTGTATATTCGATCCAGATCTTTGTGTTCACACTTGGAGAATTGTTCCAGGCTCAGAGTCTCTGTATTAGAGGAGTCAGTCTTGTTATAATACTTAAAGGGTAATTGTTTTAAGCTGGTCTTCTCTGAACTCTATAAGTAACTCTGTTTATGTCTAACAACTATATATAGCTGCTGTGCAGTTACTCTGTGGTATAATATACAGTTAATGCAGAGTATCAGGACATTTTATTTATTTTTAATTTATTTTTATAAACTTCTATCCCGCCCCTCCTGCCATGCAGCTCGGGGTGGCTCACAACATTAAAATCCACAATAAAATCCTAAAACATTTTTAAAATCCACCATCATATAAAAACAGGGCAAAAGACAGTATAAATACCACTAGGTGGGGGAACTAAAAACATTCCCCTACCCCTCCCTCCCAAAGGCCCGGGCGAACAGCCAGGTCTTACAACTACGCCGGAATGTTAATAGGCTAGGAGCCAGGCGAGCTTCCTCCGGAAGGGAGTTCCAAAGCCGCGGCCCCACCACCGAGAATGCCCTCTCCATCGTGGCCCCCAGTTTAACACGGGAGACCTCCAGGAAGGCACCCCCGGCGGACCGCAGGAGCCGCTCTGGGGCGCGAAGGGTGAGGCGGTCCCTAAGGTAAGAGGGGCCGAGACCGTGTAGGGCTTTATAGATCATCTGTGTAATATTTGTGTTTGTTTTATTAATGATGGTCTAGCTGCATAACCTGTCTGGGATTTTTAGCTTTGTCACTTTTGAACAAAATAGTTTAGATTCATGTGCTGTATGGTCCAGTTTTGTCTATCTTTTGCTTCACCTCCTTTTGGGGTTCTGTCGGTGGGGAGGTTAGAAGGAAATGGGGTTTGGTGTTGTCTTCGTTATACTGACTGTATTCAGCACCACTTTGCCATATTATTATTTATATAGCATTAGCAATGTACCTGGTGCTGTACAGTCAGTAGTTAGAGATAGTTCCCTACCCCAAGGGGCTTACAGTCTAATAAGAAAGATGAGGGATGACCCAATCCATCAAAGTAATCCATTGTCTAGTTCTGTTTTGGGGCAAGGATGAGATGATGGTTATTGTGGGCAAGAATTGTAAGAGAGAGAGCTAATTTAACATAGCCCCTTTCGACTGAACATGTTCAACTGTAACTTAGGGGGCAAGTGGGCTATCTAAGGTAGAAATACTGATGGACAAATTACATAGCTTAAATTGCAAAGTTTTTTGACAGAATTCCTGAAATTTCAGTGCAAGTTAACCTTGAAAATATGCAAGTAGAGCTGGAATTGGGGATTAGATGTGTAAAAGAATAGAACGACATTGTTCTGATCTCTTGTGCCATGAGCATATAAATACTGGTAGGTGTGTACTTTCGAAGAAATTTGAATGGTAACTTTAGATCATGAGTTCAAGCAAGGATTCACATTTCTAGGAGTCCTATTTTGAGTACCCAATTCAAGGTTTTCCACTGAGAGGTATGTCCTTCTAAATGAGGAGATGGTATTGAATTACAGTTCTATATGCAGCATGAAATATCAGAAGTTCAAAAGAGGTATTAAGAATAAGCGTTTCGGTATACAGCAGGATACTAGCCATAATATAGTACACTATCTTCATATGCAGTGTAATGCATTTGTTTCAGAATTTTCGGGTCAATAGTTATTCCAAGTGTTTTTGTGTCACGTGAGGAAAACTTTCTTCTCATTCAGGTTTGTTGGGAGAATGTGATAAATGCCAGTTTTTGAAGCTGCCTAACCTTTCCTTGGTTATTTAGTTATTTTTGTTTGTTTGTTTTATATGCTGGTCATTTGGGAAGGCTCAGGGCGGCTCACAATAATAAAAACATTAAAACTAATACGTAAAAAACCCCACTACCAAGCCCACCCATCCCATGCACCCCCACCAGGTCCTGCAATCGTGTCAACAACACCTCATGATTAACGGTATCAACGGCTGCTGAAAGATCCCATAAGATCAACAGGGGAGATGATCTAATATCAACAGGGTTATCTTGTTAGCTGGAAGTGGAAACTTTTTGCTAAGTTAGGGAAGAAGATTGTATAGCCCCTCTTCTAAAATGTACGGCTGGATTTTGGGGCAGAAGGAACACCAGATTTGGTTTTCTTCTTATATTGACACACCTCTCTTATTCTTGTCTAGTCACCAAGTCATGATGAAAAAAAGATTCCACCTAGGTTAACTGCAAATAAAGTTGCCAGATTGCAGTTTGCATCTATTTTTCCAATAGCTGCTGAATTACTGCTTCTCCCTTCCTCTAAGGAGAATTTTCATCATTACCAGCACCTAAGAATTAATCATTTCTTGTGTGTCTGCCTGTTTTCAACAATTTTGCCTCAAAGGATAATACAAACAACTAACTGAGCTCCTTTAAGCCTGCTCATTGATCTCTGGCAGCTGTGATGTTGCAGCAAAATACATGCTAGGACATCATACGGTATCCGGAGCTGGCTGTTGCAACTTCAGGGGGCCTGAAAAGACAATAAAGCTAGCTTTTATGATGGTAATGTGGCTTACGCTACTCTTATTTAGCTTGGACATGCAGGCCATATGGCTAAGTAAATAGAATTTGATTTTATATGTGTATGTATAAAATAGAACTTTATGTGCTAGGGTGACACTATTTGTTTCACAGGGGAGAAATGTAGTTAAAATAGCAATAGACTTAGATTTGTAAATATTTTATATGGATATTTGTATTATAAACCATACATTTTTATCTGAATAATATCAATCATAAATACAAATTAAAAAAACTCATTCTTTAAACAACTGAAGCTTTGCTTGTACTTCGCTTCTAGAGTGGTCTCAGAACATAATGCCATTTACACTATGATTTTGCCTGTGGAGAATGCTGTGTCAGCAGAGCACCTTCAGTTTCATAAATATTAGAAATATAACCCAAGTTGTGTGAATAGAGGTGAGACAAGTCTGACTCAGAAACTGATTTAAGTTGTAAGCTTCAAAGAAAGCGTTATTTCTTTCCACTTTGTTTTTTTGTTTTGTTTAATATTCTTCGAAAGCATTATTTCTAAGATAATGTTAATTACAAAACTTTATTTAAATATAAGGATTGTACAGTGGTTTTAAAATTTGAGGTGATTTTTTTTCTCCGTTAATGCTGAATAAGTGATCTTGCTTATTTTTGGTTTAAAATTTAGGAATTTCTTTTGAATGTTCTCTAATGATTCCATTTAACCCATTATAATTTAACGTAAAACCACAAACTACATAATTTAATTTGTGTGTTTTAAAGAATGCACAGAAGAGTCTGGGTGTGCTCACAAGCACACCCAAACCTTTGATTTCTTCCAAGAGCTCAGAGCAACACTTGAAGAGACAGAAGAGCACTATAAGGGACTGGTTTGGCAAATGACACACCACCTGTCCCCGTTTGCTTCAGAATTACCATATGGTATTACCACAACAAATAGCTTTGAAAGACTGAAATGGGTTTAACCAGCTGAAAAGTTGGTGATTGGTCACAGTGTTTCAGAGCCTGTAGTGCATGTTTTCCTTGTGCTGTTCATCTAATGATGAAAAACCACTTGTTAAGAATGTTGGGTATACCTTGAAGTGAGCTGCTTTCACAAAATCTATGAACATTTTTTCAAACCGCCTTAACTCTGTCCTTAACATGTTGAAATTATATACATTTTATACAATGAAATGTTCACAATGTGAGTGTAGACAACTTTATACAATTGGCTGTATACAGTGCAATTCTGCACAAAAGGACAGAAATTTATAATGAGGAGTGGTTCTGCCTTGAACATCCTGTGATTTGTATAGTGATTTAAGTCACCGAAGTAGCATAATTTTAATTGAAGCTCAGATACTTAACCCAACTCACTTCAAAAATCAGGGGTAGCGAGGTATTTTCTTCTCACAGACCATTTTGAAAATTAGTGCAAACTCTGAGGGTCAGATAGTTGGAGTGGAGGATGCCTAAGACTGGATGCAGGAGAATGCAGGGGCGGGGGGGCGGGAAGGTTCCAGAATATGCACCATGGATTCATCCCCTGTATCCTTGCGTGCATGCCCTTCTCTTGGCTCCCCTTTCCCTAGCTCATTCTTACAGCGTGGAACTAGATCTATGGATCAGATTCAGGAGTTGGAAGGGGGCCAAAGAAATAATTCTGGAAGAACCCTAATTAACAATTAACTGTTATTTCCTAAAAGCATTCTTCAAAGGAGAGCAACAAACGCAAAATCTTTCACACCTGAATTCAAATGTAGGTTTGCAGTTTTATTTATATATTGGAGGTCAAATTTTAATTTATAGTAGTCATGGGGTGGGGGGGACAAAAAGAAACTTACATGGAAGTGTCTAAAACTCATATAGGTAGAAAGATTACAATATTTAATCATTTCCCCTTTAAAATTATTGTGGGGTTGTCCGGTTGTGGGGGAGGTTAGGACGGTGCCCTTGTCATGGACGCACCATTATCTCCTTCAGGCCAGTCTCTCAGTGCACCCCCTCCAGAAGGGGGAAGGGCCAGTTAGGATGGTCCGCCCTCGGAGGCTGATGGAACCCCAGCGGTTCCAGGAGGTCCTGAGGGAGCTTACCCTGGACGTGGACGGTCACTCTGTGGATGAGCTGGTCCGGCATTGGAACAGCTTGCTGGAGGAGGCCATTGACAGGGTGGCTCCGAGGCGCCTTCTGCCTTGGTCTCGTCACCGCAGGACCCCTTGGTTTACTGAGGGGCTGCGGTGTATGAAGCGTGTAGGCAGGAGGCTAGAGCGACGCTGGCGTCGGACTCGATCTGACTCCGACCGACTTCTCCATAGGGCCCATTTGTGGTCCTATGTTGAGGCTGTGAGGACAGCAAGGAAGGAGTTCCTTGCTGTCCTCATAGCATCTGCGAAGTCACGCCCAGCGCAGCTGTTTTGGGTGGTGTGGGGTCTGGTCAGTCCGGCCTCTCTCCGCCTGGACGGGGACTTGTCCCAGGCCCACTGTGAGGAGTTTGTCAGCTACTTCGCAGACAAGATCGCTTAGATTCAGAGCGACTTTGACGCTGGATTGGGGGCAGTAGGGGGAGAGCGCGAGGTGATGGAGGCCCTGTCTGGTCCAGCTTTGTGGGGGGGAGTTTCAGGAAGTGACGCCAACCGATGCGGCAGATGTCTTGGGGTCTGTGAGAGCCACCTGTTGCGAACTTGATCCATGCCCATCCTGGTTGGTGAAAGCCTCCAGGGAGACGCTGGGGACGGTGCTGGCGAGGGTGGTGAATGTGTCCTTGCAGCAGGGGAGGTTGTCGCCTAGCCTCGAGGCTGTGGTGCGCCCCTTGCTGAAGAAACCATCTTTGGACATGGACACGCTCGCCAGTTACCGACCCGTCTCTAACCGTCCCTTTTTAGGGAAGGTTATTGAGTGGGCGGTGGCGATCCAGCTTCAGGCACATCTAGATAGCATTGGTTTCATGGACCCTTTTCAATCTGGGTTCAGCCCCGGCTACGGCACTGAGATGGCGTTGGTGGCCTTGGTCGGCAATCTCTTCCGGGAGATGGATGCAGGATGTTCAACATTTCTCATCCTGCTACATCTCTCGGCCGCTTTTGACATCATGGACCATGGGCTGCTGTTGAGACGGTTGTGTGACCTGGGGGGTCTGGATGGGACTGTTCTTGAATGGTTCCGTTCATTCCTCTCGGGGAGAAGCCAGCGGGTGGTGTTGGGGGATGAGACATCTTGCCCCCAGTGTTCCATCCTGTCTCCATCATTATTTAATGTATATATGCAGCCCTTGGGGGAGGTCGTGAGAGGGTTCGGGGTGCAATGTCACCAATATGCTGATGATACTCAGCTGTATCTCTCTTCTTCAACTGACCCAGACTCTGCCGTCTCAGTGCTATCCCAGTGTTTGGAGGCCGTGGCGGAGTGGATGTGGCAGAGCAGACTGAAGCTCAACCCCGATAAGACGGAGGTGATGTTGGTGGGGAGAGCGAGGGAGGTGTTGGCCCCCCTGATTGGGGGTGTTCGCCCTCCTATAGCTCAGCAGGTCCGGAGTCTGGGGGTGATACTGGATGCGACTCTCCGCCTGGAGCAGCAGGTAGAGGCAGTCGCAAAGGCTGCCTTACGCCAGTTGCATCTGGTGCGGAGGCTGCGTCCGTACGTCTCCTGTCCGCACCTGGCCTCCCTTATCCATGCCTTCGTCACCTCGAGGCTGGACTACTGCAATGGGCTCTAAGTGGGGCTGCCCTTGTTCCTGGTTTGGAGGCTGCAGCTAGTGCAGAATGCGGCGGCCCGGCTCCTTTCGGGGACGGGTCGTCGGGAGCACATAACACCTGTGCTCTGGACTCTGCACTGGTTGCCAATAGCGTGCCGAGCCAGGTTCAAGGTTTTGGTGTTGATCTATAAGGCCCTTCGTGGTCTGGGCCCCTCGTACCTCAGGGACTGCCTCGCCCTCCGCGCCCCAGAGCGGCTCCTTCGGTCTGCTCTGGGTGCCTTCTTGGAGGTCCCCCGCATTAAGCAGGGGGCCACAATGGAGAGGGCATCCTCCGTGGCCGCGCCGTGCCTTTGGAACTCCCTCCCGGAGGAAGCTCGCCTGGCCCAAGCCTTTTGACATTTCGGCGAAGTTGTAAAACCTGGCTGTTCGCCCAGGCCTTTGGGGAGGGGGGGAGGGGGGCTAGTGGGGTTTTTATCTCCCCTTACCCTTATTTATTGTTTTATTGTGATGCCCGGTCCTGTTTTAAGGGTAGGTTTTTTTAATGTTTTAATTGTTTTTAGATGTATTTTATATTTGTGTTTGTTTTTATGGTTAGTAAGCTGCGTTGAGCTGTTTTAGGAGGAGCGGGGTAGAAATTTGATAAAATTAAATAACTAAATAAATTAAATGTCAGATTACAATACAAAATATTTTCCATAAATCTAGTGTGGTGTCAAATGCTCCATGTTTGTATTTGAATATTTTGTGAAAGCAGCTATACATGTTAAGGACAGAGTTAAGGCAGTTTGAAAAAATGTTCATAGGTGACTTTATTATAAATAAATGATGTGTAAGGAAGTAATGTGATAGTTTTGTTCGTGGTAAATAGTAAGAAGAGTAAGTATGTATGGTGGTAAATTTAGTACATATATTCCGGTAAAGTTGATGGTAAATTATGGAATATAGATAGAAAACCTGGACATAATTTTAATGCTTTTTGGCTTTTTTTGTTTGTTTGTTATCTATGTTAAAGGTTTTTTTTTAAATTGCAGTTGTAATTAATTTTCATGTTTTTTGGAGTTAAGGAAAAATATATTTTGGTGAAATGGTTTTGAAGAGGAAAGCTTTTTGTTTTGGAAATGGTTCTGCCTTTAAAGTTTTGTTGTTTTTTTAAAAATGCTAATAATCTGTATATTCTACTTTGGTATTTTTTAGATGTATTTTTATGCTACTAGATGTGTGTATATATATATTTATGATACGAAGTTATGCTATTTTGGTGACATAACAGGCTGAAACCAAGTGCACTTGCCCCTTTTTAGGGGGTATAATCCAATATAGTCGTGCAACTTCCATTTTTATATGACAGAAACTATACTGAAGAATCAATAAAATACAGTACTTGCACACAGTTGGTCCCAGTCCTCAAACTACTTACTCTGGAGTAATGCTATTTCAGTGACGTATATATCTCGAAGTAATTTTAAAAATATAATATATATTATAACTTTTTACTTCGAGATATATACGTCACTGAAATAGCATTACTCCAGAGTAAGTAGTTTGAGGATTGGGACCAACTGTGTGTAAGCACTGTATTTTACTTTTTTTTTTTTTTAAGTTGATCTGAAATAGCTAATAAAAAAGCTGATGCAGAAATCCATTGATTTTTGTTAGGATCTATAGATAATGGTCTGTCCTAGCACTGAATGGACTACTTTGTTTAACTACAGCAGTAGGCTTCAGAATGACTGTAGCTTTCACAAGGTTAATTTCTCAAATCCTGAATGTGAAAATTAAATGTCCAGTTAAATAAAAAGTTCAATTAAAAAAGCTGTCTGTTGTTCTCCCCCCCCCCCCCAGAGTTCAGTATATTTTAAAGTTCTTGTGTTACTGTGTAACTGCTAATTATATGGTTAGCAGTAGCACTAAAGATGAGGTAAACAATTTATTTTATATAATAATAATCCTTTGAGTTCCCAGGAGACTTCAAGTATTTGGTTGGAATGATGGGTGGATATATTGTTGTTGTGTTTTGTTTTTTTTAAACTGGCTCTTAATTGGCCTTTCTCTTCCTGCCATTTTTAGGAGATGCTTAAATGTCAGCTGTACTTCCACAATTGTTGATTAGAGTATTCATTATGATTTGTTGTTGACATGTGCCAGTGGTTATACAGGGAAAACAAATTCTCCTGGGATCTAAACCTCTTCTGTGGCAGATTTCTGAAGGTGTGCGCGTTATTTCTAGCACCTGCATAATCTTGAGCAAGATATCCTTCCGACAATGTATGCAGTAGTTTCGCCTCTGATCATGTAAAGCATTCAATATGAATGGAACAACTCAGCAACATTTTAAGACTCTTTAATGCCTCCAAATTTGATAAATTGCTCGCTTCTTTAGTGAGCAAATAAGTAAACTTCTCTACTCCCACCATCACATATGCAGAGTTGAACCTTGCCTCAGATAATTATCAGCTATATTACCTGTGGCCCTCTGCTGTTTCTGCCTCTTGCACAAGCTGTCTTGGCATGGAACAACACTTGTTTGAAGATGGGCCGAATTGGATACTTCCAGGAAAGTCAAGGACCTCAAATTTACCTTCGGTAAAATCTCCTTTGCTTGCAGTTTGTCTCTGTAAATCTTGCTGATGCCCTACATGTAGTGGCCAAGTACGTAGCAACAACCTTGGTTCCAAGATGATGCTTCTGAGTGGATATTTAGCCATGTATCCAGTGGTTCATTGAATAGCTCGGTAATGAGGCAAGAGGTAAAAATTAGATTCTTATCTATCCATTGAAGTAAAGCCTACAGAAATTCAGAGGGACGAGTTCTCTCTTTTACCAGCCATACTAAATTTTTGAGGAAATAGCAATTTGTCCTGACCCAGTGAAACAGGTTTCAAGTTGAAAATAAGCTATCTGGATCCTTCATTAGGTAGAATACAAATATTTACAGATTTAACTCTGATGGGGAAGGGAAGCTAAAGCACTGTTCTTCATGCAGCATAGCAGAAATGGGAGATTCCAGAGATGACCTAGTTGATTAGCCCAACAGCAGCAAATAGGAAGAACACTGATCCCTTTTTATTGGAATGAACAAATGACTTATATATGTGTTTTCTTCTTTATCCTCTCAGCAAGTCCCACTGTAGGTATTGGGGGTCCATCTACTTTCATCTCCTTTTCATCTGATCCAGGTCCTACAGTCTCAGTACTTTCCCAGTGTCTGGCTGCCGTTGGGGACTGGATGCGAGCAAGCTGATTGAAACTGAATCCAGACGAGACTGAGGTGGCGATGGCTGCACGATCTTCTGACCTGAGGAAGGTGAGAACCTCTCTCATTGATGGGGTTCGGCCTCCTTTGGTCACTCAGGTTCGCAGTCTTGGGGTACTTTTGGATCTACTGCTGTGCCTGTATTGTCACGTTGCGGCGGTGGCCGGGAGCATTTTTTGCCAACTTCATCTGGTGCAACCTCTTCTGTCAGATTCAGATCTGGCCACTGTCATCCATCCCTTCGTAAGCTTGAGGCTAGACTACTGCAGTGCGCTCTACGTGGAGCTGCCTTGAAGACTGTTCAGAAGCTGCAGTTGGTGCAGAACCTGGCGGCCCGCCTTCTGTCGGGGATGGGTTGCCGGAACACATTCTACCAGTGCTCCAGAGCCTGCACTGGCTACCTGTAGTCTTCCGGGCACAAGGATGTTTGGATTCACTCTGCCACAGTGCCCGCAGTTGATTCTAAGACTTTCAGAGTGAACTTTCAGAGTGGTACCTGGTTCCCAGGGTGGGGCATGAGTATTTGGTCACCCATTCAGTACCAAACTCCCTGATTGCCTCAGCGAGAAGCCCTCATCTCAGTCCCAGATAGGGAAGGAAAGTATATAGGCTCCCTGGGTCACAGGGTATATTCTGTTGATCCCTTGACATGTGGGCAGTAAATTATTTGTTCTTCATGGCCCGTTTTTAGTTATATCCTCTGGGACATGCTTCAACAGGTGTTGCTGGCATTACCAGAGGGGGTATGCTAAAGGAACAGCTGGAAACAGCTGCTGGAGATGATGTTGAGCTCTCTAGGCACCTGACAAGGGTGTCCTATGACATTGCTTTTTTGGTGGCTCAGGGAATGGTAGCAGGTATTGCCATTAGACATCATGCTTGGCTGTACTCTTCTGAGAGATGCTGAGACAACAGAACAATGTTCAACCCCGCTAACAACATAACTTATGACTAGAGCATTTCCCAGAAAAACTGTATAATCATGCAAACCACAGAAATAGTTTATTGTGGAATAAATAAATAAATAAATGTCCATCAATGCATTTTTCAAGAGGCCAAGTGCACAGCTTGAACAAAAGTTTATTACAGCGCTGCCCAACATAGGTATTTCAAGTGCAAAAACAAATTAGAAGCATCAGGAAAAGTAACACTTGTTTCTATGCTTGCATTAAGGTTGCTGGACTTCCAATCCCCAAGAGGGTGAGGGCCCATTCTACCAGGGCCATGGCCACTTCAATCATGACTCTAGTAGAGGTTCCACTAGAGGATATTTGTAGGGCAGCCACATGGAGCTCCCCGTTGACGTTTTCATTAAACACTATGCCATAGATTTGGCTCTACAAAATGAGCCCAGGTTTGACTGTGAAGCATTTCCCCTGCTTTCTTAATAAACAGACTGCTGGACTGTGAATTGCAACCCACTTCCTCGGTTTTGCTTTCTAGTCTATGTATAGTGGGACTTGGTGAGAGGATATGGAAGAAGAAAGGTACGTTTCTTACCTGTAATGTGTCATCTTCGAGTTGTATTCTTTCACCCAGTCCCAACTCCCACCCTGCTCTCTACTTGCAGTGGCTGGGATATAAGCCGAAGGGTGTGGTTGTGGCGGGTCTGTACACCCTGAGGGAGTGACGTCAGAGTGTAGGAAAACTAAAGGAAAAATGCTTGCTATGATCTAGGTAACACCACAATACCTATTGTGGGACTTGGTGGGAGGATACAACTCAAAGATGACATGTTACAGGTAAGAAACTTACCTTTCATCTTAGCAGCTCTTAATTTTTGTAGACTAATGGATTATTTTCTTCCTAGCTGACTCTGCTTATATGCAAGCACAGAAACAAGTGTCGTTGTTCCTGGTGCTGCTAATTTGTTTTTGCACTTGAATACTAGTATACTTTTGTTCAAACTGTGCATTTAGCCTCTTGTAAAATGCATTGGTGGACATTTATTTATTCCACTATACACTAATTGTTTCAGGGTTTCATAATTATAAAGTTTAGGAAATGCTCCAGTTAAAGCTCTAGTCTTGGGTTATGTTGTTAGCAGGGGTTGAAGATTGTTCTGTGATCTGACGTAAATTAAACTTGCTACGTTTAACCTTGAACCACTGCCACAAAACCATTGCTAAACTGATGGATCTACTTAAAATTTTGAAGTCTGAGTGATAGCTTGTGACTTGTTAATACTGGAAGTGAATCCTTTGTTATTGGAAAGCTAAGCATTACTTTACTTTTGCATGCTTATCTATTTTTAATTTTTTGCTTTTCATGTTGAGTGAAACAGAACTCTTCCAATCTCTGGAAAAATTCCTCCTTCCAACTTATTGTACAGAATATTTCTGCAATAATCTATGGAAGACTTACCTGTACAAACAAAAGAAATGAATAAAAGTTTACACCACCATATGATTGGATTTTCAAATACTATCTTTGGTTTTTTTAAAAGAAAAATTTCCCCCTCCACTGGCCAGGCATAGACGTCTGCTTGCCTGCAAGGAGGAGGGCGGTGAGGGCAACTCTTCCTTTACCTGCTGAACATATGATAGAGAAGTAGGAGAGCCCTGTCTGCACCATTAAACTGGAGGCAGCTGACAGTTTGAGGGGGGAGAGTAGGAGAGCCCCATCTGCAGTGCTGAGCCCAAGCTCTGTGGTTGGGAGTCAGCGCTTTTAGATGGGAGTGAGCTCACTATCATATAGTCATCAGGAAGTAAGAGAGTCCTTTATCCAGCACTGAGACCGAACATGGTGCGTTAATGTTAATATGCTCTTGTTGGCACCAGGAGGAAGTCTGGGACTCAAAAGACCCACAACTTCAGTCTCGTGAGAAGGGTGGAAATGTGGGGTCTTTGCCTGCAAACATGTGTGCCTGGCAGAGTACCTTTTCCTATGGGACATGCATGTTTGCAGGCAAAGATCTGCATTTCTGCCCTTCTCATGAGATGGAAGCTGGAGTCTCGAACTTTCTTGCAGCGCTGACGAGTGCATATTATCGCGCATGAGAGAGAGGTTGGAGTCTTAGCCTGCAGGTTCCAACTCAGTGCTGTGGATAGTTTTCTCCAAATCGCTGCTGACCATGCGATCAGGGGAGTAGGAGAGCCCCTTCCCATTTGAAGTGCTGAGTCATAATCTTGGGGCTGAAACTCAGCACATCAGGCAGCACTAAAAACCCACTTGCCACCTACCAAGTTTTATTTGTTGCTGGTAAGTGGGGTTTTTACAGTTGTGACAAAGGGTCCGAAAGCTTGCATGCCTCCTCCAGCTGTAGTTGGTCCAATAAAAGATATCGCTGTATTACCTGTCTCTATTGCCTATATTTGGGACCAACACAGCGACCTTACTTTCTCTACACTAATGTCCCTTTAGTATCTCTTATGAAGCCCCAATCATGGAAAGTGGAGAATCAGCTGGATAAAATACTGAAACTTTTACCCCATCTGTTTTGGATGATTATGGGACAATTCTCTCTCTCCAGCTTTTAAGTGTTCTCTCCTGTTTAAATTTGGTGTGTTTACTGAGCTGATGCCACTGGCACCAGTCAGCTACATATCTATGTGTAAAGGGGAAGTATAACTTTCAGAATTCTTTGCTGTATCTACCTGCTATTAAGAGGAAGGCAATACCTGTTTGGGTTTTTAAAAAAATGATAGTGAATACCAGGGGAAGCCAAATTAACAGGAAATAAATTACCTTTAACGGGGTGTGTGTGTGTGTGTGTATATTTGACAGATCTTTCATTTTAGGATTCCAGTGGTTACATGATTTTTTTCTCTGCCTATTTTTTGAGAGCATGCCAAATTAAACTCAAAAATTAAAACCAGCTAAAGAATCTATAAATGTATAGTGACATTTGGCTAAGAACAGATTATACACGATGACTGAGTCTTCCATGACTACAGTGGCACAACAGAAATAGACATAGGATTTGTTATGCTGCTGTGTTCTGAGGAGAAAACAGTAGCAGATGAGCTGTGGGAAGATGCAAATAGTGAAACTTAATAAAATGAATATAGGTGGTTTTTCTGGCTAAAATGTAACTTAAAGACTTCATCAATAACTTAATACTGTTTGTAATAACTGCTGTAAATCCTGTGCCTGTGAAGTAAATTATGAAGAAATATCAACAATTAACAAAATATGCTTGAATATTGTTCAATGTACATACCTTGAGAAGAACCCAATTACCATCAAAACTAATTAAATAAGATACATAAACTGTTAAAGCACACCTTTAGTAGTTGATAACTCCTTCACATTTGCATGTATTTATTTTCATTCACACAAGACTTGCGGATCGTGGCAATAAGTGGCCCATATATCTGAAAGACTGCTTGCCCTACCATGTTCCATTGTGGCCCCTGTGTTTGGCTGGGAGCACCCTCTTGCAGATTCCATCTGCTACTCTTGTCTGTAGCACGGGGGTGCACTTGAGGGTGTTTGCAGGAGGTGCCCCAGTTTTGTGGAATTCTCTTCCAAACCAGGCAATTCAACTGAGCCTGGGCCTAAGCATCTTCCGGAGTTGGTGCAAAACATTTTATTTGAAAAAGCATTTGGCAGGTGGGGGTAGTGGATTTGGGGGGGTGAGGGTGGGGTGTTCTATTGTCTGAATTGTATTATTGTTTTATTGCCATTTTTATGGACTGCAGGCTGTCCTGAGCCCCTCTGAGAAGGGCGGCATACACATTCAAATAAGTGCCAACACTGGCTTGTCATATTCTCTGTAGGTTAAACTAGGGCTGCTTGTAGTATTAGGACACAATTTGGCTGGTGAGTTTGTGGTTCATGTGTGCTGCTCTGTTCATTTGTTAGAGTGAACAGTTCAAATGTTGAGCTCTGCTCTCACAAATGTCCCTTAATCATATTTTTCTCTAGTATAGTTAGATCTCCAGACTGTACAAATTGCCTACCAAGAAGTTTAGGGTGGCTTATCCCAAAAGTTTAGGGGCGTTTATCCCAGTGTAGAATAACTGTAGGATAAAATTGGTTTGGAAGGTACTTTGTCCTGATGCAAGGAATTGCCAGAATGTGGGGTAAGGGATAACCACTAGTTACACTAGTCTGGAGAAATGCAATTTACAGAGTGTGTTTATTTTACACAATTAGTATTGTGTTGTGTGTGTGGTTTTTTTTTTTAATGGGGGGTGGGCTGGCCTTCACCTTTGCAAACTCTGTGTACGTGTTTACATCCTGCTATTATTAGTATTGTTGTCTTTAGACTTTTTGTATTAACAGAAAAAGGAAGTGAACAGTGAAATCATTTTAATAACATATTTCCGGGTTGGAGTGACTTATCTTTGAGACCTAGACAGAGGATGTGTCATTTCCTGGATTACTTATCTGTAGCTTTGGATGGTCTGCTGTACTGTGCCGTGTCTTGACCCATGGAGGTTTACTAGTGTTTGTAATTTTAATAGAAATTTAGGGTGCAGTCCTTCACCGATTGAAGTCAATGTTTGAATTCCTATTGATGTCATCGTTGGAGGAGTTGCAGCCTTAGTGGTGGTAGGTGAGACATCCTTCATCAACAGGTTAGAGCAGGGGTGGGGAACCTTTTCCTCCCAGAGGCCACTTTGGAAATTAGTACAATTTCCAAGGACCACATAGACGTTGTGGGTGCAGGTACTCCTGGATCGGTCACCTATCTTGGTGTGCATGTCCTCATCTCTGCTCCCTTACTCTGAGCTCAGTCTTTCAGTGCTTGGGAGCAGGAACTGGGATCAGCAACCAGGAACTGGAAAGGGACCATATAAAAATTAGCCAACGGCCACATTTGGCCGCTGGGGTAGAGGTTCTGCATCCTTGGGTTAGAGTTCAAGAGATATGTACATGAAGTGCTAAAATAATAGATTTTAAAATGTTATATGTTTGGCACCCCATGCTTTTGTTCAGCTTTGAGCATGGGTCCCTATGCTTTATGGGAAAACACTGCAAACTCTTGTCTGTTTTGCATATCTGCTTAAGTTCTACTTTTGTAGTAGAAGATGTTAAATATCACAAGCCTAGAATGCTTCTGTGAGAAATTTTAGATCTTTAAGATATATCTGATATATACTCAATTATTTTTTTTGCTCGCTTGCTTTGTTCTTCTTCTTTTTGCATGCATTAGATAGCAGATATTGGAAATTAGAAAACTTTAGGGAATGTAGGATAGGTGAGATGGCTTTAATGACAGATACATTAATATCTCAAACATTGCACATTCTTTCAGTTGGTCTTTCACAAACTCTAATAAATCTCCACCATTTTCCTCAGCTGTCCTCTTATTTTTTACCCTGATTGCATATACTTTTATTTGGCATAGGCGAGTTTGTAGTCGAAGTTCAGCTTTAATAGTATATTCCCATCCATCATATTTTCTGTCAACATGGAATATTGCTAGCTCGCCTTATCATCCAATGCCATACTTTTTGTTTGTCACACTGGATGCATTGTGTTGCTACTTTGGTAAGTGGTTTCTTCAGTTGTGACTATGCGTTAAATGTTTACCCCCTTACCTCTCAGAGAACAAGTCAGCAGCTTGCTTCAAGCCATTCTGTTGATGGCCAACTTAAAGTTGGGCAAACTTCAGGGATAGATTTGAAAAGATGCATTACCACCATTAGCAGAAATCCTTACAATGAAGCTTTCCAGCTTGACCCCACCTTCTGATAGTTTCAGTTGCCCTTTAATTTGAACCATGCCAGTGTTGCATAGTTGCCCTGGAAGTAGAGCTGAAAGAGGGTATCAGCAAAAATTGATATACTGATTGGGAGTTAGTAAATTGAAAAATTGGTATTGGGAGTTACCTACTTTTCAGGTATCCAATTAGTACTTGGGTAACCTGTTGAGTACCCAGTGTAGTACCCCCAAATGCAGGTATTATTCATGGGTACTAAATTAAATTATCTGTTTCTGCTCTGCTTGGCAGTTTAACAGGTACAAGAATTTTTAATCCAGTGGAAGTCAGACTGCGTTGCAGTGGAAACCCTGAAGTATATACAGCTGTAAATTTTGGTAATTTTTACCAGCTGTTAAAATTGAATGGACCATACAGATATAAGATGAATTGAGGAAAACAATAGATACCTGTATTTCTGGATCCATAAGTAGGACATACATTGTACGTGGCCATCCATTCAAAAAAACAAATTAATTCAACAAAAAACAAAAAAATTCAACTGAAGCTCTCCTCGTCCATCATAATTTACATGGTGTAACAAATACTCCCAACACCTCATAAATTCTCCTCTTCTAGGTGCAGTCATACTGTTTTAAGAGTTGAGAAAAAAAAACATTCTAGTGAAAGGTGAACAAACTGAAAACCAGGAAGATTTTAGTGCAGAGAGCAATGCAGGAGGGATATCTTTGTAGCACAAAGTACTTGCAGTCCAAAATATAATCTCTATAAACGCAGTCACTGAATTATATAGATATAACTCCGCTCAGGGCTTCTAACAAAAATGAATTGTTTTGACTTGCACCATCACCAAACCTTCCTAACTAGCATCTTGCAGTTGGGTGTTTGCATTGTATTGGCAAGACACTTAGGCCCTGACCAGAATTTGGGACAGGTATTTAGTATCTCAGTTACATTCAAGTCACCAGTGTCTAGCCTTACATACAGTACTCCTCTTCCATGGTCCCTACTGTATTTCTGAGAAATCAAAGTGCAGTCTTTAAGCTAATTGTTAAGCAATAGTACTAGGTGCACAAAGTTATTCCTTTCATTTGTACAGTTTATGTATTATTTCTCCAAATTTGGGATCTTACTACTATATGTATATGTATAACTCCTTGCACGGATACCAATTTTACAATCTCTTGGGAGGGAACGCAGTGCCCTAGACCCATGAAAGCCCCCCCTCTTCCATAAACATCATGGGTCAGGTCATTGAGAAGGACTACTGACTTCCCCCTTGTATCCCCATCTTGAGTGAATGAGAGTCCATGGGAGAAAGGATACTAATAAGACAGGCCCATGCTACCAGCTTATTGATTCTGCTTGTTTTTCTTGTCAAGAAAGGTATCTTCTTTCAGACTTTCAAAGTTACTGGGGGTTACATGGGTGGGTGTTGGCCCCAGAGGGCCCACAACCACTCAGCCCCCTCTTGGGTCCTGCTTTTTTAGAAAAATGGAACTAATAATCCAATATTCATATTTTCTGTGTCAATTTATACTGTTTTAGGGCTGCTAAGGTCATTGGCACAAGAAAAAAAGCAATATGGCCACCAAAATCTAAAATGGTGGTATGGGTTCCGAAATGGTTCAATAGAAGTAAGTTCAGGGGAGGCCAACCTTTAGGGACTCTGGAGGCACTTCCCCCTTGGGCACCATGCCCTTTTGCACCCCACTCCACCCAAAAAAACCCACCTTACTTGGGGCTGCCAATACCAAGAACTGCTGCTGCGCGCTCTGACTCAAGTGCAGCAGGCAGGCAGGATCTGTTAGTCAGTTGCAGGCTGAGTCAGTGAAGCCTGTCTGGCCCTGCCTGTGTTAATGTGCTGGCCTGAGAATTTCAGGAGAGAGGGGAAACACTCAGGAGCAGTGGGACTCTCTTCACAGTGACTCACTAAAACATCCTAGCCTGGACGGTGTGGCCACTGCAGAGGCATTGGGTTCCATTGGAACTTTAACCTGTGCAAATTAATAGCCCAGCAGGACTCCTTTGAAAGAGCCCCACCTAGACACTGGAGGCAAGGGAAGGAGAGGAGCCAGGGAGCACAAGGCCTGCTGTACTTGTCTGAGGCTCAAAACCTTCTTGGCCTCTCAGAGAGCTCTTCTGCCTGCCTGCTGCTGGTAAGTGTTTGAGGACCCTTATGGTGGGGAGATCTGGCCTGAGGGGGCCCTTATTCCTTCTCTCTCTTTTTTTGTTTTTGTTTGAACTTTTGTGGGTTTGAGAGAATTAGAGTTCTGATTTGACTCATGCCCCAGGCTGGAGAGAGAGGGTGTGCATCCTCTATTTTGTGAGCTGGTTGGACTATGCTGCATTTTTTTGTCTTGTGCAAAGTAGCCAATTTGTGTATGTGGAGGGGGTGGGGGTGGCCCCCTACCCTCTGCATTTTGATTTGAACCTTTTATAAGACTGGGATTGTAAGGTTGGATATCTGTTTCTGTTTCTGTTTGGTTGGTGAGTTAGTGAGGGAAAAGGGGGTGGTTGGACAGCCTTTTTTCTTGCATTTTTTGAACCTTTGAGTGGTGTGGGTTTGAGATAATTAGAGTTCTGATTTGGCCCAAAATCCCAGGCTGGACGGAAGGGAAGGGGGTACATCTTCCATTTTGTGAGCTGGATGCTGCTCTTTTTGTCTTGTGCAAAGTAGCCAATTTGGGGTGTTTTCCCCCTTTACATTTTGAATTTGAATCTTTTTAGAAGACTGGGGTTTCAAGGTTTCCTCCTGGATCTCTGTTTCTGTCTGAACGTGGGAACCTGAGAGAGCCTCAGGCACCCTTGACCAGCAGCAGCAGCAGTAGTTGTTGTTATTGGTTAAAACTAGACCCAGTTAATAATGGGGTGGAAGAGTTCCCATCTCCCCATTTAAATCTGAATTTGGCAATAGAGTACAGCTGTTAAAAACCCACTGCTGTGTCTTGTCACTTTTCGGGATGCAGCAACAAAGTAGGGGCAGCTTGTTTCTGCACGTGGGCAAAGGCTGCAGGGTAGAAAAACTGGAAGAAACAGAAATTGTAAATGCCTGGCATTGGTTATCTTTAATTTCATTTCAGGGTCAATGGAGTTGAAAGTTGATGAAAATTAATTTCTTCGAAGTGTTCACTTAAAATGGATTTACCACATGCTAAACTGTTTCTGTCGGTAAACAAAACATTGTGCGTCTTCTGTCACATGATCATCAAAGAAACACAGGCTGTTCAAAGTGTGGGAAGAAAAGGTTGGGATACAATCTGTGTTATGGCTCTGAAATGGAAGAAGGGCGTGAATTTGAACAAACTTAAGACAATCAGACGTGTCTGCTTTTCCATCTTCAAGTCAACTACTTGACACAACTAAGGCACGAATGGACTCAACACTGTCCACAGATACACAGTTGCCTAGGACGAGGAACCAAATTAAGCTTCTTCCTTCATCATTTGAATTAGGAAGAAAATGTTTCATTTGTAATAAATTCTGAAAAAAGTATCATAAGAAGGAAGAAAAGTTGTTAAAGATCAAGAAGGATTGAACTAAGAAAACCGTGGAAGACAGCATCGTCATAAATGAACTCTCAACCGACCCAGATATGCAGATGGCAGCAAAGCGATTAAAGATTCATTTAGCAGTTGGAGATGCATTTGTATGAGAAATAGATTACCACCCCAGTTGTTATAAGATCTTCACAGACAATCTCTCAAGTCAACAAACATCTTCTGTAGCAGCTACAGGTCCAGAGAGTGTTTCAGAGAGGTCTAAGAAAGAGTTTCTTCAAATTATTGAGAGAAAAATTGGTGAGAAATGCTGTTACCTTCTCGTAGAACTCCTGGAGGACCTCCAGTGTCTGTATGATGCTCATGGAGTAGATGAAGAGTCATCTGTCCAAAAAAGGTTTACACACCAAGTGAAGTATTTAATAGCACATGAATTTAGGGAAAAGATAGTTTTATAGAGTGGATAGTAGGCATGGTCATGGAAACATCATTCAATTGATGTACATCCTGTAGAATACTCTCTTGCAACTTTGCTGGGTTCCAGGTTGAGGGATGATGACGACATTGTATGAGCTTTTGCTGATGGTGCAGTAATCGTCGATGTGAAGGATGCAGACGTACTCCTCTTGATGGTCTAGGCTTACACTCAGAAACAGTGAGAGTCAGATTGTTCAATGCAGATTGACTTCAACAGGTTTGTCAGCATAAAGAAGATAGTTGCTGAAATCGGAATTCCGGCCTCGCTCAACTTACCTGGCTTCCATGCAGGTTCTGACATCACAAGCTACTTCTACAGAGTCTCGAAAAATGTTATCTTCAGGAAGGCTCTTAGGACTGATACTCAAGCTACTCTCAACTCTCAGAGGTAACAAAACCTTGAATTCAGATACAGAGAAGGATGCTACCACATTCATCCAACACACGGTGTACTTCGGGAAGCAATCAGAAGATATTGTAGACACTAGTGTAAGACTCTACAATCAACTTACTACCCAAACCACTCAGAATATAATTCCTGATCCTGACAGTCTGAAGCATTCGATCAAGAGAGCAAATCTTGTTGCATATTATGTGAAGAAATTCTATGGTACTATTGCAACGAAAATAAATCCTACTGAAAGTGATTGGAAAGTCAGTGACAATGGCCTATTTGGTACACGGGACAATGGCCTATTTGGTACAAATCTCTAGAAAAGATGTTCATGGTAAGGAAGGTTACCGATATGAGGCCCATCATGAGCTTTCTGAAACAAACCCAGCCACAAGAAGAAACAAAAGAAAACAAGTAGAGTCCACCACATCTGTCAAAGTCAAAATGTTAGATACAAAGATGGAAGCGTGCAAAGCTGATGACATCAAGGAATCTGAACAGCGAAATTCAACAAGCTAAGATGATTCTGATGGCGATGATTTTGGATCTGAGTACAATAAATGCTACAGTGATGATTCTGAATGGCTTTCCTGAATACAATAAGATGAGAATACAAGATACTTAAGAGTATCCAATAAGTATGCTAAAAGAACATTAATACTAGACAAATTACAGGAAGACTTTCAAATGTCCATATATTCAATTTGCGTCAGATCAGTAGTATTTCACCATTTTGGTATTATTTCACCAGTGGATAGTATTTCATCATTTTGTCATTATTTCTTGAGTAAGCCTACCTTTCACTCACACACAATGTCACATTATGCTGTCTAACAATAAATGAAGGGGTTTGGTGGCCATATTGCTTTTTTTTCCCCCTTGCATCAATGACCTTGACATTCCTAAAACAGTATAAATAGACACCGAAAATACGAATTTGGATTATTTCAGTTTTTCTAAAAAAGCAGAACCCAAAAGGGAGCTGGGCGGTTGAGTAACTTTGAAAGTCTGAAAGATACCTTTCTTGACAAGAAAAACATGTTACTATATTCTGCAAGCAGAATCAATAAGCTGGTAGCACAGACCTGTCTGTAAGGGCAGGGAACAGGAGACAGCCCCACATCTCCCACACAGTCCAGTTGCAGAAGGTCCAGGAACAATCAGGAAAGGCTTGGCAACCACTCCTGTATAAAGCTCAAGGGCCAGGTAGTTGTTTCCTTCTGGCATGGAACCTAGTAGGTAAGGTACAGATATGTGGGTGAACCTCCCATCCAGGAACATGTACTAGGCAGGCAGAGGCTACGGGGTGCCATGCAAGTGGAGAGAGAGTCCTTTGTTCCTACCAGAATGCCAAGATGGTGGCCTCTCCTGGCCCTTTATGTGGTGTGAGGGGCTGATACTCCTCCCCCTTTTAGATCTTGGTAGATTCCCCCCCCCCCGGTAAGGCAGTGGACGCAGTCAGTCTCTGTGCCTGCCTCACTGCCTGCCTTGCTGCCCCTGCAGTGGAACCACTCCTGGGGAGTGGTGGTAGATGCTCGGCTGGGGAGGGGGGAAAGCATTGGGAGGCCATGCTTGTCTATGGCTGCTCAGAGAGATGGAGAATGGGAGTCCTTCCTGTCCAGAGGGAGTAAGTTTTATGTAAATTTACACACTTGCATAATTAGGTGGGGCCTAATTATGCAAATTAGGCCCTGCACCAAGACTTCGTACATGGCCTCTCAAACCCTGGTGCCGGTCCTGATTATATTGTTTTATATTGTAAGCCGCCCTGGGCAGCATGTGGCAGGAGGGGACGGGGTAGTAAGAATTTAAAATAAATAAATAAATGATTCTGTCAGGGCAATTTCTCATTAGGAGTTGTGCACATGCAAATGCTTGGATGATCGGATTTTATGAACGTTTAATGACTTTCTTAGTACGTTTACAGGTTTAGTAGTAATTCCATCTGTTAGCTTTTAATGGTGGGTGAGAATTTAGCATTAGGTTTCTGAGTTGACAAGACTGGTTTTCTGTATACTGCTGGTAGAAAGGTATCTAGAATAATGGTTCTCAATTTTTTTTTGCTTGTGAGAGACTACTCTGAGAATGAAATATAATCCCATGAACCCTGAGATGGTAACTGAGACCCTTTTCAAATGGGCTGCAGCTGAGGGGGTGTGCACACGGCTGCGCGCCCATTTCCCTCTGCTTGCCCCCGCATGGAGCAACCGGTGCTTTTGCCGGTTGCGCTCTGCGAGGGCGATGGGTGGAGGTGGGTGAGGATGCATGGTACACAGGAACACGCATGCCCACCCACTGGCCGCAGCTGTGCAAACAAGATGCACCCACGCAATGGGCATGCATGGGCAAATTTTGTCTGAAAAAGGCCAGATGCATGCAAAGGGCAGATGCATGCAAAATGTATCAAATGGGATGGTGATTTCATCCACAGATGGTGACCCAATTTGGCAACTTCTGATATAGGACAAAATAAGCATATTAGACAATTCTTTATTGTAGCACCTGCAGTGGTGAGATATTATACATGTTGCTTTTCAAGTATCTGGACTTTTACTTTCAAACGATGTGTTTTAGTGCTTCTCTCAACGGTTTAAAAGGCAGACGTATCAATACCTGTTTTGGCAACTTGAATTGTGTCTTGGACCTATTACCTTTCCTTCCACAGGACAGTAAAAATGACAAGGTGATAGGCGCTACAAATATAAATTTTGATGGATTGTGCAAGTTTGTTGCATCCAGTTGATATTTTGTAACATTTGCATATAGACTAGTATTGACTTTGTTACAGTGATAAAATGGCTTCACAGAAGGACCCAGCTATGACGTTATAAACTTAATGTTCACTGCAATTAATTAAGATACGCATGAAAGCTTGAATACTAGATGAAAACGTTTTGATGATCACTCGCAACAAAGTGAGTTGAGGCTAGAATGTGAACTTTATTTTAAAAAGTGCTTTTAATTATTTAAAATGTATTTAGATGGTCCATTTATTTCTTCTTCCTTCTGACCCTTTTGTGAGTAGCCAGACACACTCTCTTGAGGGCTAGCTGGACTGGCACGGGGACATTTCTCTCCTTGTCCTTCCGTGTATCCTACCATGGAGGTTGTGGGGGACTGTTAGCTGGAAGTGTGCTGCTCGTGGCAGGACTGGCAGTGAGTGAGGCCCGCTTGGCATTCAGTGGTGTGAGCGCAGGGTGATTTGGCTAGGGGGTTGACTTCTGGTGAAACGGGTGGGTGGGATCCAGGTGCGGGGGCGCAAACGGCGGGGGCGGGTTAGCATAGGGTGCCTGCCCCTGAGCAAAAGTGCTTGTGGTCACAGCAGTTACATGCTCAAGTAGGGAGGTCTGGACATGGAGAGACTGGGATAGACCATTTTGAGTCTGTATGAAAAGATCTGCTGTATCCTTGCTCGCTTTCTTGAGTATGCTATCTGATTGCTGAGACTATTGCCAGAGGCAGGCCCAGTGCCTGTCTTCCCACTGATGGGCCAAGCAGGCCTCAACTGTGAAAGCCTTGTATTCTGCAGAAGCTGCGCATGTTTCCTGGCCATGCCCTGAATCGTTTCCCAGATCTTGTCTGCTCACCCCGTGGTTCCCCTTAGTGGCTCCTTTCCTGTGCTATAAGGAACCCATAGGTCCTGGTTGTACTGGGCGCTTGTGGCTGGGGGTTCTTTTTCAGACCTTTGCGCTGGCAGACCTGTGGCAAGGCTCCAGGGTGCATTGAGGGGTCATTGCCAGTGGTTGTGGGTGCCATGCTGGGAGCGGTTAGAGTGGGTGTTGGGAGAGCCATATGCACCTGCTTCTGGCCCCTGGTCTCATATCAGCCAGCTGTTGATGTGGCATGCCGCAGTGTTCCCATCCATGCAGAGGAACTGGTTGAGATTATAGTATGGCGAAGTTTGCTTCCCACAGTGGCTAAATTGTTTATTTCTAGCATTTCTACCCCACCCCTATCGCTGATGGCAACTTGGGGTGGCTAACAATATGTAGTTACAATAAACAAAACCAAAAAACCAAGGGTGTTGTGGATCTCCTTGTAGCCCCTGTGCAAGTCCTTAGGCTGCTGCCAACACTGGTTCATGTCCCTGTTGTATCCCTGGAGTGCCATTTGTGCTAAGATTTCTTGGAACGCTGCCTCATTACTGTAACATTTGACCAGTTGGTTTTGGACCGTCTGCTCCCCCCACAGAGTTATGAAGGCCATGGTCTCTTCCTTGCTCCAGGGAATACACCTTTGGTGGGTGAATCAGTAGGTGGAGAGTGTCTGTGATGGAACACTGGAGGTAGCAGTGCTGGTAATTGCCTGGCTGTAGTTCTGAACCATGGCCATGGAAAGGCTGTGGAAGTTGCTCTGGAGAAGGCAACAGCTTTGAAAGAGAGAACGTTGGGCACATGCTGCAAACAAGGACAAACTGGGACAATGCATATTTGAATTTGGTGTGTGTTGGGATTTTAAGCTGGACATTACGTGTGCGCCAGTGAGAGTGGAGAGAGGGGTAGGAATGTTCCTTGGAATGCTCTAGGCTATTTGCTTGCATCTCTATGGTACTGGTGGACCTGTGTGCATGTGAGGCTGCGTGCAACCCAGTTGATGGGATGTGGGCACACAGCTCACATTCACCTGCACAGCAGGCTCTGCGTGCTGAGAGACCCCACGTCGAGTGACGGTTGTGTGGGTGGTGGCCACGGGGCTGTTGCGGAGAACACCTCATAAACGGGCAGGTGGACACCCACCTGGTGTGGGCTGCCATCTTGTTTAACACCCTAAGTTAACCGAGATGTCCACAAGGGCAGAGTGAGAATAGAACCCAAAGCACTTGTAGCAAGTTTGCTTTTTAAAAATAAAATAAAAAATACTCTGCCATTCTATTACTGCTGCAGCAGCATTTTAATAGCCAGCTATCTAACAATTAAACTATAACAATTAAAAATGGAAACAAGCAGTTGCTCCCATAGCTCTTGTGGAAGAGCTCTGAAATGGAGATTGTGAGAGCTAGGGCTCAAGTCCGGCTGATATTTATTTTATTTTTATTTACTTACAACATTTATATCCTGCCTCTATTTATTTATTTACGTACTTAATTACTTACAACATTTATAATCCGGCCTCTCCTGCCTAAGCCGCTTGAGGCGACTTACAAAAATTAAAATATTTTAAAATATACATAAAATATATAAAATACATAAAAGGGAGGCGTAAAATCAATAAAAACACATCTTGGGACACCAAGAAGGGTGCTCTCGGCAGACTGCGGGGGTCAATCCAGAGCATGGAGAGTGAGGAGATATATTAGTCTTCTTAGATTGTAGGCCCGCTGGGCCTACATCCATGTGTCTCTCTCACAGTTGTAAAGTGCCAGGTACATTGCTTGTGCTATATAAATGCTTAATAATAACCATAATATATGCATTAGTGACATCTTTCATTTTCAGGATTGTTTAAAATACTTTTCAGCCCAGTCTCAAAGTTAGGCAACATGTTAAATTTGCATAAATGTTCCCAAATCCTATGCAAACATATTCAACTGTTCTCTTTGTGCTTCATTTCTTAGTTTAGCAGTTGAGAAATTTTAGCTTGCATATAAGCAGGAGATGTAGGATAGTGCCAGTTTTTTGTTGTGCATCCCACTGTTTATCCCATATTCCTTGGAGCTGGATAGTATGCATCCGCTTGTATCATCTTTTGTTCAACAGATGCTAATTATTCATAATATGCATTTTCATGGAATGATGGATCATTAATCTTCTATCTGTCATCGGGGCACAACATTTGTAGGTGCCTGGGAGCCATTGGTGCCCAGAAAACTCAGGTTGACGACTGGCTCAGGGGTGTAGTGGGGCAAGAACGGTTTAATATCAGGATAAAGTCTGGCGACTGAAACATTTTTTTCGCTTCTGGAGTTTGATCTGAAATTTCATGCCGTGCTACCATAATGAAGTTTGAACACAGAAGTTATAAAGATTGTTCAGTGATTTCAAGCTTTCTTATTCTAAAACATCTACACATTTAAAGTCTTTTAGGGGTTAGGATAGCGGTTTCCCTACGGGGTAGCTGATCAGTTTTGTGCTAGTATCTTGAATTGAAGATATGGTAAAATGGAGAAATTGACCATGTTTTTGTTGGCACATCTATCCACAGGATGGTGACTATGGCTGTAATTTTCCAGTCTTTGCCACTGGATGGAAGCTTTTTCTTTTGTACTTAATGGGCTGTGCTTTTTTCGCTTCAGTGAAGTTGAACAGGTGGCTCTGTTACAGGCATTTAAATAACAATTCTATTGATGATGTAGAAGCTAGAAAAGAATCCAGTTCACTCTGCCAAAACTGTTAGCTCTGCAGGGTGACAGTGGAAATATCTTATATTTTCACTTATCAGCATAGATGATTATTCATGGAGCTTATTCTGTTCAGTAAGGCTGTTTTTACACAGTTTTCAGAGCAGATCTGTACTTTAGATGATAAAAGCATGCAAATGCTTTTAGAGTGTTTTTAGTCCAGACTCTGAATCATCATATTGAATTGAATTTTCTGGTGGTTTAGTAATGTGGAATTTCCTTTTCTTGGAAATAGAATCCTTTGGTTATTCTGTGGAGGTATATGTCACATGGTATACATTAACTTTGTCCAGATCTTAAAATTTAAGGTGGAAAAAGGTGATGTGCAGATGCATCCCAACCAGTTGAATTCTAGTGTGCCTTGACATTTGTGGTATGCATTGACAGTGCTAATATACCCAATTATTATTTGAAATATACAGGTGAACTTGAGAAATGAATTGAAAGACTAGTGTTTGTTTTTGTTGTTTTTAAATTCCAGTGAATGGTCAAGAGAGCAAAATGATTATTCTCATTGTTTAAAAACATTAATAAATTGAGCAGGGCACAAAGTTTGCAGGTGCCTGGAAGCAATTGTCGCCCAGAAAACTGAGGCTGGCGACTGGTTCAGGGGTGTAGTGGGGCAAGAATGATTTAATATCAGAATAAAGTCTGGCTACTGAAATTTTTTTTTTCCCCCCCCGGAATTTGATCAGAAATTTCATGCCCTGAGATTGAGTATCCTGGAGTTGCTGTGGCTCCAGCAGGTCACAAAAAAAATGATGACACTCTTGGTATGATGAGTCGGGATGGAAATCCAGAATCGCCATCTGACCCTCACAACTGGTCCCTGCCAGGTCAATAGGAAAACGTTCTGCCCTCCCTTGGCTTTTCTGCTGCTTTTGCTTCCCCAGTGGAGATGGGACAGGGAAGCCACAGACAAAGCATGTTTTCAAATGTGATGCTACCTTGGGTGGCCACGCTTTATCCCAGCGAGGTCACCCATGGTGATGTCACTTTTGTTCTCACCTACCAGATGTTTGCTGTGGGCGGGAACAAATAGGTCCAGGACTGTGGCAGGATTAACTCTGGGTTGTGCGCTGGGCTCCCTGCCAACACACAACCTGGAGTTAGCCATACCATGGTCCGGGGAAGCCATCCCCGAGGCAGCCGCACCGTGCAGAGTAGCACAGGGGGCAGGGCTGTGCAGACCCACGTCCGCACGTCCCCTCCCCAGCCCCCAGCATGTTTGTTTAGTGGTGGGGCCAGAGCCTGCCTGGGGTGAGGACTCTCACCCCAGACAGGATCAAAGCATGGTGGTGCTCAGCACCGTCATGTATTAAAATACCCGGAGTCTGCACACCCTGGAAATTCTTTTTCCCCACTACTGCAAGCCAACCTGACAGGAAGGCCTACCCCCCCATTCCCTGGCACTGTTGGTACCACTGCCTTTCTTGCAGTTGCACCCTCAGCAGTAGAGTGGGTGAAGGGAAGAGAAATCAGTCTGCAGCATTCCGCTTTTGCCTCTAGCTCCACTTCCCAACACTGACTGACCACCTCAGCCCATCTGCCTGATTTCTCCTACCCTTCATTCTCTTTCCTTCTCCTCCCAGCCTCTCTTCTGCCCTTTGCCACCACTGAAGAAAGAGAGAAAGAAACTAACGTGTGTGTGTGTGTGTAAAACCCCTATCCCTGGTAGAGGCGAAAAATAAATAAAACAAAGTAGAGCCCACAATGCTCAGACTACGTATGGCCAAATAAAACTATTATGCAATATCAATAAACCTAACCTGTAAAGTAACCAAGACACTGGCTTAAATAAAGCGCACTTGCAGCAACAATTTCTCTCTCCTCCCCATGGTTTTTCTCAACCCCCTTTTTGTCCCAGTCTCCAAATAGGTGTTGAGGGTGGAACTTCCTTGCATTGGCTGGATTTAAAGGGTGCTTATTTCCTAAAAAGATTCTAAACTCTAGCCCACCACAGACACATTAACTAGGAGAGAGAGCGAGCGCCAAGTCACACATACATTCAAATGCTGCTTTTCCTAAATGCAGTCAGTTTCAAAGTGCGCTTTAATAAACCCATGCACTATTCACACTGGGTTTATTTAAGCACATTTTGAAATGGACTGCATTTAGGAAAAGCAGAATTTTAATGTACTCAGGTGGGGGGAGAGGAGGCGGCGCGGGAGCTGGGGTGCTGTGTAACTGACATGATACTGACTAGACTAGTCGGTATCGTGTCAGTTACACAGCACCCTGATGCTCTCGGAGAGGGGAGAGGAGCGGAATCTGACGTTCCGATGAGGATTTATGCGGGTCATTTCAAACCCGCTCTTGTAAAGGTGGGTCCAATACGCTTAAAAAAATCAAACGCAAGCACGGTTAAATAAGTGCACAGTGTCTTTCACACATCAAGGTAATTATGCGGGGAAAAGAAAAAAACACTGGTCTGCTGAATGTGGGAATGTGCTCTAAGTTATGAAATTTCTAGACAGTCAATACAGAGTCTGTCTGGGCTGAGATCCTTTACTCACTGTTCCTGCAGCAGGCCTTGTCCTTCTTCTAGGCCCCAGGGCTGTATGCAGGCAAACCAGCAGTAGCAGTTCCTTCTCCTGGCTTCCAGCTGGTTCCTAAAAGAAGAGTTCTGGGGCACTTGGAGAAACAGGTCCTTGTTGTCTAGACTCCCCTGGCCTGGATCACTCACTCCCCAGGCTGTCAGACACCAGGAAAAATCCTAAGCCCAACAAGGCCTTGAGCAAGATGCTTTCATTCCACACACAGCACCAGCCTGTCATTCTCTCTCCAGTTCAAGATGGCGTTTCTCTTCCCTCTGAAAAGGCCAAAGGCAGGTTTTGGCTCCAGAAATGGCCTGCTAGGCAATGTAGTCCACAGTCATGCAGGGTCAATGCCCTGTCCACCCCTGAAGCGGAGTAGCCTGGCTATATATATATATATATATATATATATATAGCAGCCTGGCTTCGAAACTGTTAACATAGCACTGCTCACCAATAAATGGTTATAAAAATTATAATATATATTCTAATGTGTGTACATAACATACATAATTATTATGTGTGTGTGTGTCCCCCCCAATAATTTTCCAATAAAGGAAACTTGCATAATTGCTTTCCTTTGTCCAAATTGCCTTTGGAAATCTGTAATTTCTTGTGTGTGATACTTGTACCATTGATGGCATTTATTGGTGAACAGTGGTATGTTGACAGTTTTGAGGCACATGAATGTTTTAAATATTGGTGATAGACATAATGTGTTAATTTTGTCTAAGTGATTAGTTCATGGTTCAAACTGAATGCTTTTTTTAGGCTTTTAGGCCTTGTTACCTATCTCTAGTCTTTCTCTGAATCCTCAGCTTTTTTTAAATTTTATTCTTCCATCTCATTTATTGCACACAAGCAATAATTAACATTTCTCTAAATGCAACTGAAATTTCCCTTTGTGT
>QEPC01004950.1:772305-815156 GCA_003113815.1 Sphenodon punctatus
CCCCCCCCCCCGCATCTTATTACGTTTCAGTAATTAATTCCCTTCACTCTCCCCCCATCCCCCTACCCTGCTGCCACCAGGGAAAAGGTCTTCCACCCATCCTTCCTCCTGCTCTCACCAGGAGGGGGAAAATACCTTCCAACAATTAAACGCATAATACAAAATAAACATTTACACTTATCTATCTCACGGCCACAGTGCCCTATATTATAACAAATTTATACATTATTTATTTATTTTATTTATTATAAGCATTTCTGAGTCGTCCCCTATGCCTACAGCATCTCGGGGTGACGTACAATATAAAATTATTCAATAAAAACATTTTTAAAAGCAATACAATAAATTTAAATCTAAAACAGGATTGGGGAAACAAAAATTTATAAAAATAAACCAAAAAGGTAGGGGAGAGCCAATACTACCCTAACCCCCACCCCCCTCCCCAAAGGCCTGGGTGAACAGCCAGGTCTTACAAGCCCGCCGGAATGTCAAAAGGCTTGGGGCCAAGCGAACTTCCTCTGGGAGGAAATTCCAAAGACGTGTCCCGGCCCCCAAGAATGCCCTCTCCATTGTAGCCCCCTGCTTAACGCAGGGGACCTCCCAAGGAGGCACCCCTGGTAGACCGAAGGAGCCGCTCCGGAGGGCGAGGTGGTCCCTGAGGTATGAGGGTCCCAGACGTGAAGGGCCTTATAGATGAATACCAATACCTTGAACCTGGCTTGGCACGCTATTGGCAGCCAGTGCAGAGTCTGGAGCACAGGTGTTACATGCTCCCAACGACCCGTCCCCATCAGGAGCTGGACCGCCGCATTCTGCACTAGCTGCAGCCTCCGGACCAGGAACAAGGGCAGCCCCACGTAGAGCGCGTTGCAGTAATCCAGCCTTGAGGTAATGAAGGCATGGATGAGGGAGGCCAAATCCGGCCCGGAGATGTATGGACGCAGCCTCTGCCCTAGATACAACTGAAACTAGATACAACACGTGCATGATTTATCGGTAACTTGCAAATTTAGATGTAATTTGTGTGAACAGCATGAAAAAATAGTGATTTGATGAGGTCTGGCAGCATGAGAGTGCTGTTATGACACTTTTTTCCTCTGAGAGGGCGAGCACAAGAGAATAAGTAGTGAAGAGCCCACGAGATTTAAAAATTCCCAGAGATGACGGACTGCTGTTTGGATTTAAAATATATGCAGTTGGAAATGAGCAACCTTGCCTACCCGAGTAGTGAGAGAGACGCTGCATCTTGGAGGCTGTCTGTTAATGTGTGGTTATTGGTTCATGCCTCTGGACTGAGTACTGGACAGATTTTGGAGCTTCCCCCCTCCCCCCCTATCACCAGTACTATATTTGTGATGATAAACACCCACAGTGCACTCCCCACCCCACCCCAAAATATATATATATATAGTTCTCTATTTGCTTGGCCAGTTCAAGCCTTGTTGGTTAAGCTCCATCACACAACACAGTCTTTAGCTCTATTTTGGGCCAGCTCCTACTCACCTTCCAGGCATGGAGCCCTATTCCCTCACTATGGGAAATCCTGGAGAGGAGAGTTTTCTCTGGGTTCCTTGTTACTTGGCCCTCAGAAATTGTCCTCGTGGTAATCCCTGTTATAGTTGCATGCTGACTCTGGAAAAGAAGTGTAGCTCCAAGCTTCTGTTCTACTGCTCTGTCTCTAAGGAGTTCCCTACATCAGCCTAGTCCCTCTTTCCCTTAGCTGTGCTGTATAGTAGCTTTGTATATCCCAATCTTAGCTACAGGTTCCCAGTTTAACCATTGAACTAATTAGAGGAAGGCAAGCTTCTGGACATTTGAAGTGACCACTCACCCAGATACGCCCTTCTACACTTTGCTTGACAGAAGACCTATTACAGAAAAAGCAATACAAAACAAGATAATGTTTTCACTTCTGTTCTTGTCTGGCACAGAGACTTCGGTTTGTTTAGCTGACTAGAACATTTATCTCATTTTGAGATGTGCTCATCAAGGGAAGTGGGCGCATTCCACACAAAAAATGGGCAAAGGTTAATCTGTTAGTGATAGTTATGGGTAATGCAGTGATTCCCTCCTAGTTTTACAAGTATTGTGAAGCAGATAAGCAGCTATTGTAAGGTAGTGTGCCTTTTCCTGTTTCACATCCAGTTGTGTAGCAACAGGCCGCCAATGCTGCTTCAGGATCCCAAAAGCTTGTTCCACCACCAAGCAAGCTGCACTAGGCTGCTGGTTAAAATGGCGCTGTTCCCAGGTACAGGTCACAGCATATGCCTTCGTTAGCCGCAGCTTCAGAGGTCAGGATTGGTGATTACCGTGGGTTTCATTTGGGCCATATCTTCAGTCACTGTGGTTACCTGTGGCTCAAATTCTTCAATGTACATCTGCCTAAAGGTTGATTTCATGTTGATCCAGGCATCATGGTATTTACCTGCCCATCTAACCAGTGCATCCAGGAAATGGAACCCTTACTGCCCCCTGGAGGTAACTGCCATTACGCTGGTCACCAAAGGAACCCATGACAGCTGATAGTCCTATTGGACATTTTGGAACAAGTGAAAGTGTGCAAATGGCTTGGAGAGACTGAGGACTGTTGCTACTGTATTGCCTAATCTGCATGTTGATGACTGCCAGAGATTTGCAGGAATGCATGTTGTCATTTAAACTACACCACCTCACGGTGGACAGCCTAGCAGTTGGTAACAGTGCAGTTGTTGTAGGGTCATGACCAAACAGTAGCACTGTTGAACATTTGGACGCTACCAAATATGCAAATTGCTTTCTGAGGTCCATAACCATATTTCCTCTCCAGTTTGGGTGGGGAACCTTCGGCCTGGTCCAGATGTGATCTCTGGTTAGTCTTATTTGGCCCCTTTCTAATTCCTGGATCTAGTCCCTGGATCTAGCTCCTACTCCCAAGCACTGAAAGATTGAATTCAGGGTAAGGAAGTAGAGATAAGAGCATATACACATAGAGATACGGGACAGATCCATGACACAAATCTGTGATCTGGACCCTACTCTTCGTGAGCAAACCCGTTCAACTCATTTGCAGCCAAGTGGGAGTTAAATGGGAGTTAAATGGCTCCCACTCTGTGGCTCCATCTCCCATTTGAAGAATGCCAGCGGCTTCAGACACGTGCTCGAAGGATGCTAAATTTACCCCAATGAGGTGTCGCTACATCCAGTTGTAGCACAAGTACCAGATAACCCTTTTACTGTTCCTGAGGAAGTATCCTGGGGATGGCCATGGCACTAGATGCCCCGTAGGACAGGACCACAGTGATAAGAGCAGCATGGTCATGATGGTGATAAACTGAAACAGCCAGTGGCTAAAATTACCATGTGGAACCACACATGCACTTCATGAATGCACTGTAGACAAAGCACACAAGTACCTCACATCTTCACAGTAAACTGAGCACATGCACACCTCAGTTAATACATTTTTTTAATTACAAGGTATGCTGGGGTTAGGTAAGCAATCTTTGTGTTTGTGGATGAGGGTTTAAGATTGCTCTAAGTGGCAACTGAAAACTAGATTTGAAACCAGAAACAGTGGTGGTACATGAGCAGTGCTATCAGCTCAAAATGCAGTCTGCTGGACTTCCCAGTCATGCAGGAGACAACAGAATACTGCTCTTTTTACTAAATTCTCATCTGCCACTACTAGCAAAGTTTACTGCTATAAATGCTCTTAAGTGTGCCTCGATCCTTCCATGCAAATATATGTAATGAGGCTAAAGGCTTACCTCTTTGGCCTTGGACAGCTCCTCCTCTGGGGGATGAAATATTGTGTCCCATTTTCTGTCATTTGATTTCTGCATTGGACTCTGTGATGGTACTGCTTACACTGTAGTCCATTTCAAGTCTATTTCATTCTTCTCTAATTTGTACACTACAAAGGACAGCCTCTACAGTGGGTAAAAACAGCTGTGCTGGCAGCACAGCAGTGGCATGGCCCAGGGCAGGAAACAGCGACCACCCGGGTCGGGGAGGGACACTGAACTAACATGCCCACGGCTGGAGAGCTGTCCCACCGCTCGCACGACCTGGGTAGGGTGAGGAGTCCAACAAACATGGAGGTGACTGCTCCCAGAGCCCTGCCCCCCCCTCCCAAAATGGCAGACAGCCATGGCAGCCCCTGCCCGAGGTGGGGATTGTGGGGCCAAACACATTTTCTAGCCTGCAGTGGTGTGCATGGGTGGCCCTTGGCCTGAGCTGTGTCCTTGGAGATTTTATGATGGCGCAGCCCGAGCTAGTCTCCGACCTACCGCAGGACAATCCCAGGCCAATATCTGGCAGCACGTGAACACATAGCACGTGCTTGTGTGTCCTGGACCACAGCGAGCCACCAGCATGTTTGTTTTTACCCTGTGTTATCCAATAGCTTAGCCTGTCCTAATAGACATTAGCAATCTCATTATGAATTCTCATGGTGGTGTACGGTGCTAGATAAGGACTCCATGTGTTCACCTTGGCACAAGGGCACTGCCTACGCTCACGCTGCGTCTACATGTGAACAGCTGCTCAAGGAAGAATGAAAGTTACCTGACTTGTAACAGGTTCTTCAAGAGATGCTGTCCACATGATGCCAGCCACTCCATTCTCTTATTTCTCCACACTCTTGATATATTCCTTACCGATAACCAGGGAAATGGCTGCATACATGGCAAGATCCCAGAAAATGCTGCTCAAATGACTATTCAAGCCTTGGTTGCTGGGCATGTGATCACTCTGCCTGGTTCCATGTGAGCAACAGTTCTTAAGAACCTAGTTAAAAGTTTCTTTATTTCTGCTTTATGCATAAAATTAACATCATAAATCTTTCTGCAATTTCTGGATGGTGGATTTGTAATTATTACAAATGGATGATAGATTTGTAAAACTTCTTATTAACCTAGTTCACATTAAAAATGGAAATTCCCAAGGATTGGAATATTACCATAAATAGGGGCCTCTGTTCACTGTGTTTTCCCCCATTGCCACCTGTGGGGAAAATGCAGTCCCTGATCTTTAGTAAGACTGAGCAATTGAATTTAATCAACAAAAGCCAGGACATGTAAACAGTAAATCAAGTGTTATATCATGAACATTAAAATACCAAAGTAAGCTAAAAAAGATAGCACAGCAACTACTAATCAGAAAAGCCAGTTTGCTTTGAAGACTACCTCATATTTTTTCCACTAATGGTTCTGGGTCCAACATAGCAAAAAATTTTTTTTCAGCTTTCATGTTAAGCGTATTGGAGGCCACTCAGTCTGTGGTTCAAGAATTTGCAGATTGATTAACAATTAACTATTTGTCACCAAGTTACATACTAGTTGGAGAAACATTTTCTCCTGCCTCTCAGGGCTCATTGATGTAGTGTTTCTTCAGTGATTGGGGCAACATGGCACACAGCTCATGCTGGCTTCCTCCATAGTGGTGGTTGAATCTTGTGTGAAGCAGGCTTGTGTAGACTATAGGAAAACCTATAAAAATGGGGAAAGCACAAATGGGCTTCCTTCTATGCTGCTTCCTCTGCTTGGGGGATGTATGAATGAGGCTTTGGTAGTAACAGAATTCCACTTTGGGGCATTATCTTCAGGTGTAGAGACACTGATAGCAGAGTACTAGTAGCGAGCAAAAAACTGTATTAGTCACATAACCTGACAGTTCCTTTTCTGAGGATTGTGAACAGCTGTATTTAATTTCTAGGGACAATGCAAAACGTGTTAATTTTAGTTCATGCCCTTCATGGTAATGGTATGTGAATGAGGATAATATGTTCAGTATGTAGTTTATGTAGCTTCCTGTCTTGTGCCACCTTAGATAGTATAAGGCTACAGTATATTTCTGTGATGCTTGGCCAGTCTAATCCTTTTAGCCAAGAATCTTTCAAGAACTCCCAAATATGGGGAAAACCTATGTCTAAATACAGGGGCTGTGAGGTCCATTTTCCATATCTTTGCAGAATGGGAGAATTTGGCAGATCTACATTGCACAGTCCCACGATGTCACAAACCTATATGAGTTCATACATGCATGCTGCTCGGTGCCTCACTGTATCATTGGCATTAAATATCTTACACAGTGTGCATAGGATCAACTCTGCCAGTTGACAGAGTACACACTTCAGTGTTTGACCTGACTGTGGAGTGTTGAGGGGAGTCTCGCGCTACTGGCTGAAACTACCTCTGGGAGACTAAAAATGGAACGCTATCTGTAACGGCTCCCACTCGCTTAAACTTTTTTATGGCAACATCAACACATTTTTAAAGAAAATGCTTTTATTGCTTGTTTTAATTACATACAAACCAAACATTTACATGCCATTTTAACTTCATCCCGTTCCCCCCCTCCCTAATACAAGTAAAAAAATTAAAATACAAGTAAAAAAAATGTTTAAATGTCGTAGTCAAACAAGAAGGCTTTATCATCTGAAGGTAGGTCTGTTCTTCGCATTGTGCATATTCATGGGTACCATTTTGCAGTAAAATCTTCTTTTTTATCTAATAAGTTCACTGTAATTTTTTGCATGGTCACCTGGTACCACATTCTGTTTAAGAGTTCACACTCCTTCTGTTCTTTTGGGTCTTTCCAGTGGGAGGCTATTTCTTTTTTTGCTGCTTGTAAAAAAACCAACACATTTTTCAGTACTTCCAGGTGCCTACTCTCAAAGCCTACTCTGTACCCTAGTACCTGAAGGTTAGAGCTTTATAGATGAAGAATCTCCATTGCCAGTATTGAAGTCAGTGTATAAGTTGAGCAGTCAGTCAGATGTTTTTTGTTTCATCATCTGACAATAGCTCATTTGATGTAGTGTTTTGGACCATCTTCTCTGAAGTTCTTGATATGTTGACAATGCATCTTGGAGACAGCATTGATTTGTTCTACATTTCATAGAGCAGCAGAAACCAGGTCACAGAGAGAGCTTTGTTGTAAGGAAGCTTCCAAAAATTAAATTGACCGTGCTACATGATGGCTGCACAGCTAAAGGTGTCTTTTGGTGGAGGTTTTTGGTGGTGGTGGTGGGTTGTGCACTTCCCTGTGTTACAAGATGCTCTCTGCTTTTAAGCTCTGTAGAGAAAGTAGGGTTTGCTGTGTTGGTCCCAAATATAGGCAATAGAGACAAGATTTGGCAATACATGTATTCCAGGGCAAATCTTAGCAAATTAGTCAACATGTATGCCAACGCTATTCTGAGGAGAAAGCTTTATGCTCCTTCCTTTAAATAACTGCACTGGCTCGCCATATCAATGATGTTTGAGAACAGTGGAAAACATCCAACAATTCTTATAGGATTACAAATTTAGACATTGAAAATGGGAGAAGAATCTGTTCTCCACACAATCAAGTTGAAGGACAAGTGCATTCAGTTGCGTACACAAAGGCCCATCCAATGGCAAGTGCTGCTTGAGTGCTTTGGTAACATGTTTTAGAGGGGATACGCCGTATGGGGAGTGTATTTTCTTAGCCAAATTTTCCATAAATTGATCATGGAGAAAGCTGTTGCTTAGTGACAGGCTGCATAAGATGCTGATCCCTGGCAGCACAAATCTTCTGAGAAACTCAGAGTAGAACTCATTGTAGAGACAACCAAAAATGTTCTAGCATTTGCTCTCATGCCTTGCATAGACTTATGCTACTTGTTATAGCACATTATAGAGTGGCAGGATCCACTCTATAGTTGTTGTTAGCATTTATATAGTGCAAGCAATGTACCTGGTGCTTTACAAAAAATAAGATAGACATGGTCCCTGCCCGAGAGCTTACAATCTAAAGACAGAGGGAGGGGAGACAGGGAAGGGGAAACAGAGGGAGAGACAAGGGAAGCAACATTCATGAGGATGCGAGAACTCAGGTACACTTTATTGGCTTGGTTACAGTAAATTGGGAGTTTGCCGATAACAGGTGGGGGATAATCCTGGGTGGGGATGATTATCAGGAGTTAGGAAGGGCAGAGCAGAAGAGGTGGGTTTTGAGGAGGGACTTGAAGGTGTGGAGGGTGGGGGCAAGGCGGATGAAGGCAGGGAGAGAATTTCAGGCGTGTGGGACAGCAAGAGAGTTTGAGTTGACATAGTGCCTATGTAGTCACGCACGCTGGCTCCGCATGCCTCAGCACGAGGTCAAGCGAACNAGGTTTATCCTGGGGACAGGAGACTACAGGTGTGATGAAATCTATCTTCTTTCAGCGCTTCTCCCTCTGACTTTCCCAAACCCACTAAGGAATACTTATTTATTTTATTTCATTGTATTTATATGCCGTCTCTCTTCCCCCCCCCATGCCTATGGCATCTCGGGGCGGCTTCCAGCAGGGTAAGCACGTGCTCTGGGCTGATACAGTGGGCGTTCTGTAGGAGGGGGGCAGGTGGGATCCTGTGCAGAGCAGCCCTGTGGGGCAGAGTGGCAAGTGTAGTCCTCTTGGGAGGACTCTAAGAGCGAGCCTCAGCCCAACGAGGGAAATCCTGTGGGGGAGCAGGGACGAAGGGAGCATACACAAAGTGGGAGGCCATTAAGGGAAAATAATAGGGTTAGAGCCTCTGTAAATAGCTTCCACAGTGGAAGCCATGCACAGGGGGAGCACTTTACAGGGAGCAGTTTTATTGGAGATACAGAATATGGAATCAAGTACAAGGGGAAGTCTACAGAGTGGGCAGCGTTGTGCAAGAAAGGGAGTCCTGTCGAAGGGGGAGTATAATGAGGGAGTTTTGTAGCGACAAAGAGCTGCAGAATAATGGCCATAATTGTGCTGGGGGAGAGGCCTGCACAGGGGAGAACTGAGTGAGGGAGTATTGTACAGTGGGGAGAGCTTCAGGATGGGTAGCATTATGTCAGAGTCCTGTACATTGGCACAGCAGACTCAGGGAGCTCTGTACAAGGAGTTAACTAGTCAGGGGGTCCTGTACAGGGGGAAGTCCTTATAGAAAGCAGAATGGGCCAGTGTTGCACAAGGAAAAGAGCTCTGACAGTGGGGAGTAGAGTGGAAGACTCCTGTACAAACCATGAGCTAGAGAGATCATAGAGAGCAGTTTTTGGAAGTTTGCAATGTTTAAATCGAACCAAAGTTGTTGTATTCGTAGTAAAGTAGGGAGCTATCAGTAAAATGCCAGCTTCGCCTTGTTTGCTATTTGAAGGAACTTCACCTTCTAAACTGAAGGGAGCAGCTCTTCCACCTTAGCCTCCCCTAAGCCCTGCTCCCATAGCGGTTACGCTGCTGAGTATTCTACTGCACCAGCAGGACATTTCCATTGCATTGTATTTAACAAAAAACCTGGATATTCCATAATCAAAAAACCTCCGGCTTACAAGAAGAGTTAAGGCTCTTGCAAATTCAAGCATGCGCTAAAAAGCATGGGAACTGCAAGTTAAAGCTCCCACCTTAACCTCCGAGCCATATTAGCAGAAAAGACATTGTACGGTCTCGTATATTGTGCTCATTTACAACTTCGGCTCCATGCAGCCACACTTTGCCTTCATCTTTCAGTCCCAGTCCTCTTCCTCTTTGCAGGTTGGGGACAACACTGAAGCTGGGAACAGGAGGATGTGAGCTGGCCCCTCACCCCCTCATTTCCCTCTATCCTTTCATTTCAGTTGGGGAGAATGGGACAGCTGACTTAATGGCTCACAACCGCCCCTCTTACCCATTAGTCTCCACTGCCCTCCCAGAGCATAGTGAAGCTGGGTAGAGTCGTATACAAATGTTTAATTAAAACGAAGTTGGGTATGCATTGAAATTAATAAAATGGAATGGCCATTGGAAGGAATGGCGACAACAGCAGTGCCAATTTCTGAATAAATACTATTGTCATTCCAATATCCAGTTAAGTGATTGTGAAATTATACAACACAGTTGCATCTTTGGGAGTACATAGGGAAGACAAGAGGGTGTGAAATGATGAGGAAGGCACCAGATGCAGTAAATAAAATGGTTGGAATGACAGGGAAAAATACAAAGAGCGTGGAGGATTCAGTAAGTAGGTGGAATGACAGCAGGAATTAGAAATAGTCACAATAATACGGTTCTGAGTGAAATAACTGATTCAGAAGACTGATGGGATATCTGAGGAAGCAGTCCTATCATTTTACTCACTTACCATAGCTGACTCCCTGTCCTTTGACTCCCAATAGCCTCCCTTCCTGTTATTCCATTTCCTCTTCTGTTTTTTGTCATTCCACACACTTCTGTTCCATATGACACATACAGACAAACATTGTATTTCCCAGGACTTTTTTGAGTTTTCTATGAGGGGAGTGGGGGCTACAGGGTTTGAGGGGCGACTTAAGCCCAGGTCTCCTGGTTTGTCTGTTACAAAGTTGAGAGCAGGGGAGAGGAGAACAGGCTCAGAACCAGGACTATTGAGTTGCCTATGAAGGGAGTGCAGCCTACTGGATTAGAGTTGGGTGGAGAGGCTGGAAGCCAGGAGTCCTGAGTTCTCTGTTACAGAGCCAGGGACAAAGTAGATTAGAGGGGGAGAAGGGGAGGGAGCCAGGACTCCTAAGTTCTCTCTTTCTTAAAGAGGAAACGAGGGGGTGAGGGGTCAGCTCACGCCCTCCTGTCCCCAGCTTCAGGGTTGCCCCAAACTTGCAAAGATGAAGAGGATTGGGGCTGAAAGATGAAGACAAAGTGTGGGTGCATGGAGCCTAAGTTGTAAGTGAGCACACTATGTGAGACTACAATGTCTTTACTGCTAACATGGCACGGAAGTTAAGGCGGGAGCCTTAACTTGCAATTGTAATGCTTTTTAGTGCATGATTGAATTTGCAAGAGCCTTAATTCTTCTTGTAAACCGTTTTTTTTTATTATGGAATACTGCTTTGAGCAGATAGAATGCTTGAGCTACTTGTGGGGAGGAAGAGGATGTTTTAGGGTTTCCATAGTTACAGAACAGGCAACAGACACGGCATATTTCCAGTGCTTTGAGAGAGTAATATGTACACAAAATGCATGTTGCTGTGAAAAATGAAAAACTCTTAAATTTAAGAATGTTCCGTTAAATAACTTGTCTGGTCTATAGCTTTCTGCTTTATTTTACTTAGTATTCTGTCCTGAAATTATCTAGGCAGGAGTGTGTGGATAATTAAGGCATGTTACATGCTCCATTATGAAGCATGGACTTTCTATTGCTTATAAAATCAACATAACTAACATTATCATTATGAAATTCTGAATGGAGGATCACTTGGGCAGGAGGTTGAAATTGCCCAAATTTCAGCCAAATCAGATTTATAACAGCTGAGATACAGCAGTTGAAATACTGGAGGCTGGGGAGCAGTTTTTTGGTTATTTGCGACCATCTTGAATTGATCAGCCTCACAGTTTTATAGTTATGTGTGATGAGGTGAAAACATTTTAGCAAATTCAAACCTTTGCCTCAGGGGTGCCGTGACTTTAAACATTCCCCATAATACTTTTTTAGTTATAAACTGCAACTTTAAACATGTTATCTTTCCGCCAGCTGTATCTGGTACGGAGGCTGCACCCATACATCTCCAGAATCAACCTGGCCACCTTGGTCCATTCCTTCATCACGTCGAGGCTGGACTACTGTAACGCACTCTACGTGAGGCTTCCCTTGACACTGGCCCGGAGGTTGCAGCTAGTGCAGAATGTGGCGGCCTGTCTCTTAACAGGGCCGGGCTGATGAGAGCACATAACACCGGCGCTCCGTGTACTGCACTGGTTGCCTGTAACGTACGGAGCCAGATTCAAGGTGCTGACTTTGATCTATAAGGCCCTGTACGGTCTTGGACCTGGATATCTCAGGGACCGCCTCGCCCTCCATGACTCAGGACAGCCCCTTTGGTCCACCGGGGGCGCCTTCCTGGAGGTCCCCCGCATAAAGTGGGGAGCTGCAATGGAGAGGGTGTTCTCGGTGGCTGGGCCACGGCTATGGAACGCCCTCCCAGAGGAAGCACGGCTGGCCCCGAGTCTGTTGGCTTTCCATCAGACCTGTAAGACATGGCTGTTCTCCCAGGCCTTCGGAGGTGGGGAGGGGAGGGTGGGTTAAATTGCTCTATGGGGGTGTTTTAAATTTATTAAATAATATTGGAATTTTTTAGATTTTAATGTGGTTTTATGTTTTAGATTTTTATATTTGTTGGAAGCCGCCCCGAGGTGCCATTGGCATGAGGGGGCGGCATATAAGAGTAATAAAATAAATAAATAAATCTTATCGAAAAAGACAGAAACCTGAACTTATGCAACACATGCGCAGTAGCCTTAGCTCGCCAGCAGAGGGATGCCCATGTCAGCAGGCAGGAAAGAACATGGTGGGGATCCTAGAGTGGGAGCTTAACTCAGGTTGTAGGGGGCTGGGAGAAGATGATGTGTGTTAATTTTTGGCTAGAGGGGTTGTGGGACCGGCTGGGGGCTTTAATGTACAGGGAAGGGGGATCCAGGGAAGGGGTGGGGGGTGTTTACATTCTGGTGTAGTTTGAGGAAGGCCATGATCACCCCCCACTCCCCAGCATGATGTGACAAACTAAGGGCAAGTGAAGCCACAGCTGCCGTCACCACTCATCCTCAGCCAGACTTGGGGTGAGTGGGGGAGGGAGGGACAGGCACAGTACAGTAACAGAAGCAGCACACGAGCCGCCAGACACCTGCAAGACAGCTAAGGCATCAAGAAGTTCAAACTCTCTTGCAGCAGCATGCAACCCACGGGTAGTGCAGGAACAAAAGGGGAAGGCAGCAGGGAGTTTGAGGACACAAAAGCCATGCCAAGGGGATAAAAAGCGGCACTACTACCCTGCCCAGCACATGGGACAGTCTAAAATGTACACTGCCCCAACCACAGGACACATTGGGCAGGAAGAGACAGAAAGCTAACTCCATCATTGCAACACAGCCGCAACATGTGCAATGCATATGGTGCAAGGATGCACAGGGCAATAGTACAGCCCTACAACATGTATTGGAAAGATCAAAGCGGTGTTACAGTGATCCCAAAGGGGAACAAGCTCCATGGGATTTCATACCCATACATACCCCAGCTTCACAGAGAAGTTAGACCAAAGTGGTAAGGACCCCAAGCTTGGGGCAAGAAACAAGGCACACAGTGACCCACAAGCATCCCATGCCGCCAATGGAATATTGAGATTCTGGAGAACTGCAGGGGCTAAACTTGTTAAACCTGCTGTTCATTTGGTAAATTATAAATTGATCCCACAAATGATATATGGGGCTGTGGTTTGGGGCCATGGCTACACCCCGGGGCTTGAAATAGTGCCGTTGAAAATTTGCAACAGGGTCTTCGGTGTTCCTCCTTTCTTACCCTCTCTAGTATGGTGAGGGCTGAACTTGGTATTTTTCCAGTGGAATATAAAATCAAATTAGCTATATTTAGGTATTGGATACATCTCCACATGAGTGAATATAGGCTACATAAACTGTGCTTGATGGAACAAAAAACATTTAAGGGGAAAGATTCATGGGCCCATAAAACAGAATGTTTAATTCAAGCTTATGGGTTGTCTATTTTTGAGTTGGCCAGTGGCACCCAGGGTAAAGCAAGAGCCCAGTTGGAAGGCAGGACCAGCAATATTTTTATTCAGGCAAATATTGCCCAAGTTAAAGCTTGTTCAATTGCTCTTCTATTTGCAGATTATAAAATTCTGTTTATGTATGAAGATTATCTATCCTTTATAGAGAATGCAGCGGCTAGGGCTGCCTTTACTCGTTTAAGGATGCAATTGTTCCCTTCTACAGTCTTGGAGGGGCGGTATAAGGGAATTATGTACAATTTGAGGCTTTGCAGTTGCCATCAGAATAAGATTGAAGATCTTGAACATTACATGCTAGATTGTCCATACAGCGAGAAATTAAGGTCAAAAATAATGACCCCACTATTAAAAGGAAAAGAGCACTGGAATGGTAGTTGGAAATTATCTTATTTATTGACAAACTCAAATGTGGGAATAATAAGGGCGGTGGCAAAGTTTGCTTGGTTGTTGGAGCCTGGTAGAAAAACCAGGCTAACTGGGAGTGGATAAGAGGGACTTGCAGTATTTGTGGTATTGACTTTGGCTATCTTCCTTGGTCAATGGTGGCTCCTATTTGGGGGCCTGATATTGGCTAATATAACCTGTGACTGAAAAAATGAGGGAGTGTTTATTGGACTTTATTATTAAATTGTAAGTGTGAATGAATTATTATTATTATTAACAAACATTTATATAGCGCCAGCAGTGTACCTGGTACTTTACAAAGTAATAAAATAGACACGGTCCCTGCCCCTAGGGCTTACAATCTGAGAGACAGGAGCTGGGGGAGAGACTTAGGAAGGGGAACAGAGGGAGAGACAAGGGGTCTAACATTCATGAAGATGCGAGGTCTCAAGTGCACGTACTTGGCTTGGTTACGATGAGAATGACAGCAGGCAGGTCCATGTTGCAAGGATAAGGGTAAACCGATCGTAGGTATAGGAATAGTGGCTCAGCAGGATAAAGAGTCAGACAGAGCAGAGCGAAAGAGGTGAGTTTTAAGGAGAGATTTGAAGGTATGAAGGGAGGGGGCAAGGCGGATGTGGACAGGGAGGGAGTTCCAGGCATGGGGGGCAGCAAGTGAGAAGGGACGAAGGCGCTTAGGGGAGCAGGGAAGGCGTGGAAGGGTGAGAGAAGGGACAGAGGAGGAGCGAAGTGCACGGGCTGGAGTATGGAGGGCGATAAGTGCAGAGAGGTAGGGGGGAGCAAGGTTGTGAAGAGCTTTATAGGTGAAGACTAGGAATGAATCCTCCTTATTTGATGTAACGTATGAATATGTTGACTATTTCATAAGACCCCACTAGGACTGGTTTTTAGAGACATTTTTGACTAGATGCAGGGGTCAAGTGTTGCCACCATAAGCCCCGGGAAGGGCAAGGCAAATTTTAACTGTTTTAAAAATTTTAAATATGTTTTTTACTGTTAATATGTAAGTTTGTAATAAATTTGTTACGGCCAATGGCCAAACAATAGTACTACCACTACACAAGCATCCCAAAGTGTGATTGCAGGGGCCGCTGGAGCGGACAATCCAGGGCTGTACTGATAACAGAACAGCATCACAAGGATTGGGGGGATCACACATTGACAGACCCAGGACAATCACCGCAAACACCCGACCCTCTTATGGCCAAGGAAAGCAGATCACCCCGACAGCAATAAGAACCCAGACAGTGCTGGCAAGAACACAACAATAAAACTTCCTTTAGTTACATACAATAAAACCAGCAGGGAGAATACTTAAAATAAAACAAACGGGGGACGCCTCCCCCGGGCTCTGCTCCAGTGAGTGCTTTGGGCCCAGGAGAAGTCGTACACCTGGCGGCACACGTCCAGAACCTTGCTCTGCTTCTCGCTTCTCTCCTGCATGAGCACTTGCACTGAAACGGAGAAGAGGAAAGATCCCAATGAAGCATGCGCCCCTCAGCACACATCCCCCGTAGCTTACATCAGGAAAAGGGTGGGTGATATGAAAGCACGAAGTGGGGTCACTCACAGGCTTCCCTGTAGATGCAACCCCACCCCCCCAAGGAATCAGCCGCATTCCGCTACAGGTCATGGGCAATGCCCTCAAGGACCTGCAGGGCTATAAGAATATAATCTGTGAAGAGAACAAAATAAATGTCCATTAGTAGTATATTGGGGTAGGTGCACAGAATGCGGCCGCACACAGCCCATACACGCATCCCCGAGCACCCATGAGTAGCTCCATGGAGACACTGGGCTGGGCAGTCCATGATCATTGCTACATTTGCCCCATTATAGAGCAAAGCGCAGGTGTTTCAGGTCATGGCCTAACAGGGACAGAATCAAGGGGTGGAATACACTTATTGGGATCAACACCACTTTCATCTTCCTCCTCCATGGCACTGTTGAGCCAAATGAGGGCATTGGGGGTGGGGGCCAAGGCCGTTACTGGGCTGTGTGTGGATAATCACAGTGAGGCTAGGGCGAGAGAAAGGGGGGGGGACATTAACAAACACCAGCGCTGATACATAGCCCACAGACAAGAGAGAACCCCAATAAAAGGTCACACGAAGGGAGCATTCTGTCCCATCCATGAAGGCCATCCATGTCAGCCATGGATGAAGGGATGGGTGAAGTGCTTCAACTTTTTTTGGAGGCTGCTGAGATGTTGTCCAGGAGCATCTACGATATGCAGAGGGCATGCATACTGTGGTTATAGCACGCAGCTCAGCACTGGACTATGTGGTAGGGGTGGGAACGGAGCAGGTGATGGGAAGGCATAACTGTCATCTGGTTCTTCCTCTGCAGCTACTCAGTAGGGCATCATCCCCCATCCTTCCCTGGGGTCCTGCTGGTTTGACTGGCTGTCAGGGGGGACCATGGCTGTATCCCGCCTGGTTCTTGGTAGTGAGGGGGTGGAGGCAGCTGTGCTGTGGTGCTTGCCTGTCAAGGAACATGGTACATGTCAACCTCTCTTCAGTGATGACTGGTGGAGTCTGAAGCTGGTGGGGCAGTGGGCGTGGCCAACCCTAAAATGGTAATTGTCAATGGAATAGAGCATGCACACAAGGATAGCAGTTTTAGCAAACAACAACAGAGCCAGGTGAGTCCCGTGTGCATGGTGGCAAACAGGACTTGTCCTTAAATGTAGGCGTGTAGGCAGGAGGCTAGAGCGACGCTGGCATCGGACTCGATCTGACTCCGATCGTCTTCTCCATAGGGCCCATTTGCGGTCCTATGTTGAGGCTGTGAGGACGGCGAGGAAGGAATTCCTCACGGTCCTCATAGCGTCTGCGAAGTCGCGTCCAGCGGAGCTGTTTCGGGTGGTGCGGGGGCTGGTTAGTCCGGCCTCCCTCCGCCTGGATGGGGACTTGTCCCGGGCCCGCTGTGAGGAGTTTGTCACCTACTTCGCAGACAAGATTGCTCGGATTCAGACCGACTTTGACGCTGGGTTGATGGCAGTAGGGGAAGAGCGCGGGGGGGCGGAGGGCCCGTCTGGTCCATCTTTGTGGGGTGAGTTTCGGGAAGTGACGCCGGCCGATGTGGTGGATGTCCTGGGGTCTGTGAGGGCCACGTGTTGTCAACTGGATCCGTGCCCGTCCTGGTTAATAAAAGCTTCCGGGGAGACGTTGGGGACGGTGCTGGCGAGGGTAGTGAATGCGTCCCTTCGGCAGGGGAGGTTGTCGCCTTGCCTTAAAGAGGCTGTGGTGCGCCCCCTGCTGAAAAAACCATCGTTGGACGTAGACGCGCTCGCCAGCTACCGACCTGTCTCTAACCTTCCCTTTTTAGGGAAGGTTATTGAGCGGGCAGTGGCGCTCCAGCTCCAGGGTCATCTAGATAACATCGGGCTCCTTGACCCTTTTCAATCTGGGTTCCGCCCCGGCTATGGCACCGAGACGGCGTTGGTGGCCTTGGTGGACGACCTCCGCCGGGAGATGGATGCGGGATGTTCGACATTTCTCATCCTGCTCGATCTCTCGGCCGCTTTTGACACCGTGGACCATGGGCTGCTGTTGAGACGACTGCGTGACCGGGGGGGTCTGGACGGGACTGTTCTTGAATGGTTCCGTTCATTCCTCTCGGGGAGGAGCCAGCGGGTGGTGTTGGGGGAGGAAACATCGAGCCCCCGCGCCTTACCGTGTGGCGTTCCGCAGGGATCGATCTTGTCTCCATTATTATTTAACATCTATATGCAGCCCTTGGGGGAGGTCGTGAGAGGGTTCGGGGTGCGATGTCACCAGTATGCTGATGATACTCAGCTGTACCTCTCGTTTTCTACCGACCCAGACCCTGCTGTCTCGGTGCTATCCCAATGTTTGGAGGCCGTGGCGGATTGGATGCGGCGGAGCAGACTGAAGCTCAACCCAGATAAGACGGAGGTGATGGTGGTGGGGAGGGCGAAGGGGGTGGTGGCCCCCCTGGTTGGGGGGGTTTGCCCCCCTGTAGCTCAGCAGGTCCGGAGTCTGGGGGTCATATTGGACGCAGACCTGCGGCTGGAGCGGCAGGTGGAGGCAGTCGCTAAGGCTGCCTTCCGCCAGCTTTATCTGGTACGTAGGCTGCGTCCGTATGTCTCTGGCCCGGACCTGGCCTCCCTCATCCATGCCTTCGTCACCTCGCGGCTCGACTACTGTAACGCGCTCTACGTGGGGCTTCCCTTGTTCTTGGCCCGGAGGCTGCAGCTGGTGCAGAATGCGGCGGCCCGTCTTCTTACGGGGACGGGTCGCCGGGAGCACATTACACCGGTGCTCCGAGCGCTGCACTGGCTGCCGATAGTGTGCCGGGCCAAGTTCAAGGTCCTAGTAATGATCTATAAAGCCCTATACGGCCTTGGCCCCTCTTACCTTAGGGACCGCCTCGCCCTTCGCGCCCCGGAACGACTCCTGCGGTCTGCCGGGGGTGCCCTCCTGGAGGTCCCCCGTGTTAAGCGGGGGGCCACGATGGAGCGGGCATTCTCGGTGGTAGGGCCGCGGCTGTGGAACTCCCTTCCGGAGGAAGCTCGCCTGGCCCCAAGCCTTTTGACATTTCGGCGGAACTGTAAGACCTGGCTGTTTGCCCAGGCCTTTGGGAGGGAGGGAGGGGGTGTGTGATTTTAATCCCCTGCCCATTTATCTATTTATTACTGTTTCCTAACCCTGTTTTTTGATGTATTTTATATTTATATTTTAACTGTTTTAATTGTTTTTATTGCTGTTGTAAGCCGCCCCGAGCTGCATTGCTGGAGGGGGCGGGATATAAATCTGAAAAATAAATAAATAAAATAAATAAATAAAATTGTAAGTCCACTGGGCAGGGACCTGTCTCCAATAACCTGAATATGTTCAATGGCAGGAGTACAGTTGCAGAGAAAATACCCCAACCAATTTAAAACGTTCAAAGTTCAACTCTCTCAAGCATCAAATAGTCACACCGCAAGAGGGACAAAATTCAAAGGGGCTGTCACAGGAAAGCGCAACACTATGTAAGGCCATGTGAAAAACAAGTATATTTGAAGTGCATTTTCAGCATTTCTATTTATTTTGCATTTCCAGTTCTATTTTTACAGTCTGGTGCATTGGCAGCTTAATCACAAAACAAAACACAGGCAGTATTAAAACACCCCAGTCATAGTGCATGCTGAGTGAGGAGGATTGTTGAAATGCAAACCATGCAGGACTAGTCCCGCTAAACCACTGGGATTAAAACCCAAACCAGGGTTCTTTTTACATCAGATTAAGGATTGAAATGCAAACTAGGGAGAATTTCTCTCACTAAACCGTGACTGGGATTGAAACCCAAAACCCCAGATTTCATTCACATCAAGCTTTAAAAAAAAACAAAAAACAACCAAAAAAAACCCCAGATAGTAAAACACCCCAGTCCAGTGCATGCTGAAGAGGATTGAAATCCATTGCAGACCAGAGATAAGGCAGGCACCGCACTCAGTGCAGTGAGAATTAAAATCCAATTGATTAATGGTGCTTTCAAAATCCGTTCATTTTCTCCCAGTCCACTAAGATTAAGCCAACCCAGACAATTCAAAATCAATTCATTGCATTTAATATATGTAATAATATATTAATAATAAATAAATATATTTTTCCCCCCAATAGTTTCACTGAATAATGAAATCAGTTCATTTTCTGCCAAGTCATCTATGTTTTTTTGGCTTAACCTTAGTGGCTCCAAGACACTTAAGAGTAAGCAAAAAACCCATAGATAAAAAAGAATTAAAATAAAATAAATAGCCCTTCTCTTATCTGGCCTCCAGCCAGAGCCAGCCCAGGCCTGATAACCAGTTAGCCAGCTGCCCAGCTCCAACCCTTCCTTGTCCCACCCCACTAGCTCCCAGCTGTTTTCCCTTAATCCACACCGGGCTCCCCCATCATCTCTCCATCCTCACCTGGGGCTCCCTTATCTACACCTCAGGACACCTCATCCCATCGTCCTGTCTCCCTGCACCCCGTCTCCCCTCTCATCTCCCCCAAATCCACCTCAAGCACTCCTATTATTCTTTTCTCTGCACCCCATCTCCTCCAAATCCACCCCATCCTCAGTTCTCTCCCACTGCACTCCCATCTCCTCTTCCGTCTCTCCCAAATCCACCTCAAGCACCCCTATTAGCCTCTCCCCTGCACCCTATCTCCCCTAAATTCACACTCTAGGGCACCCATCCCATCCTCCTCTCCCCCTGCATGGTGCACCCCCGGGCCCCATCTCTCTTTGCAGGCCTTCCCACCTACCTGGGACCTGAGCCACCAGCTGCAGAGTCCACCAGCCAGTGCCTATGCTTCTGCTGCTTCCAGAAGTCTGCCCCTCCTCTTTCCTCCGCCCTCCTCTGGAGAGAAGAGGGAGGGGGAAAGAGCTCAGAATGGAGGCTTAAGGTAGCACAGGGCGTTTTGAAAAGACGCCCTGAACTGCCCTAACGGGCCTGCTGATTTGGCTGGGTTCCTCCCAGCCAAGAAGCCTATCGCACCTCCCCTGGTCCCTCCCCAATCTGCCAGAAAAGCAATGCTTTCCTGGGACGGTGCCCAGCGCATTCTCCCTGGGGGGTTGGGGGAGGTGACTGCTCTAAGTCCCCGCCTCCCTCTGGCTCTGGCCAGTGAGTGGGAAGCTAGAGAGAGGGGGGAGCAGCAGCAGCAGGAGGAGGATGTCTAGCCCCTCTCCCCTGCCTCCCCTTGCAGAGTGACTCACAGTCAAACAGCATTCTTCCACTCAGGCTTTGTTTACATTTAACAGCTTCTAGTTCTGGCTGCCTGCCAGAGCCATAACTCATCCGTTCTGGCAAGCATCCAGAAGCCCATAGTTTAATGTAAACAGAGCTTGAGGGGAAGAATGCTGCTTGACTGTGAGTCACTCTGCAAGGGGAGGCAGCGCTGGATCAGCTGAGGGTTGCGAGGGCATCCCCTCCAACACCCCTGGGGAGGGTCCGCCACTGAGTACACCCATGGAGTTGTGGCAGGACATCGCTGCACAAGCTGTAATGGGGCCATCTGCTTGGATGTTGGGCTCAGGGAGCAATGACAGGAGGGGCAGCCACAGGAGCTGGACTTACTTGGGAGTCCTGTGATTAACCCTGCCACGTGCTTTCCAACCCCCCATACCGTGTCTGGAGGTGCTTTGTGGGGGATATGTGCTGTAGGGGGCATGCTTCATGTGGGCCTCCCATACCCTCTTGCTTTCACTGTTTGAGTGTTCATATGGGAGCGGTCCCTAGGGGATCAGGGGAATCCTTCTAAGTACAAGGCGGCGGGACCACCACATTCTCTCCTCCCACAGGCCCTGCTCTGGGGCCGGGTGTCCCTGATGTTTCTGACCACTTTTCCCTAGTGTTTCTCTAGTGATGAATGTTTCCCTAGTGATTCTCTGACCTGCACTGTCTGTCTTACCATTATTGATATGGGTTATTTGAGCCAGGAAATAAAGGAGAGGACTAGGAAAGGAACCCTAATTCCCAATGATGCTCTCATCCACCCAGCTGCCCTGGAGGGCTCCAAACCTCCTTATTCCATTTACCCAGCGCCCACCGAGCCCGGATCAGTGCCTTGGGGAGTCTCAGGAGCTCATTGATTGAGCAGGGAATGAGGTTTGGCATTTAAAGATCAGTGAGAATGGTTTTCCTATCGGAAAGCAAAGGGCTGCCGACTTCTTGCTTGGGGCCGGGTCTCCAACAACTCTTATGGCTTTCATGGTGCAGGAACAAAGAGGTGCCTAGAAGACAATCCCTCCCCCCTCCCCCCCCCACACAGTTAGGGCTATTAATAGCTATTAAGGAATCATGAGGATGAGCAGTCAGCGCCTCATGGAGGGGAACGTTAAATTGCTTCCCAACCTCCCAAACTTAATCATTTGTCGCTCTTCAAAGCTCAAAATACAGAGTTGTCCGTTTCCATTTTTCAAGGGTGTTGGGGTGGGAGGGGCACACCCAGCCTGCCTGAGGGCTGCTCTGGAAATCCATGTACTTCCTGGAAGTTGGTTAGGTAAAATAATTAATTTGTTATTATTAATTATTATAATTATAATCCTTTCTAAAGAACTTTCAGTGATCAAAGTGGCATTTTTACATGCACCTGATTTCTCCTGGACTTCAAAGTTTGGGTTTCGTAACCTCATTTTGGGGAAGTTTAGATGCTCCCCCCATCCTGGAAGTCAGTCGTGTGTCATTGTAAACAGTGGTGCCTGGCAACTTCCGCATGTTCCGTGACCCAAACTTGTAAGTCCCAGGTAGCAGAGGACTTAAGGTCTGGGTCACAAAACATGCGGAAGTTGCTGAGCGCTGCTGTTTACAACAGCACCTGGCTGACTTCTGAGAGGGGGGGTGGAATGTTTAAACTCCCCACACAAGAGTTCACTGAACCTAGACTTTGAAGTCCAGGAGAAATCAGGTGTCTGTAAAAATGTCCAGTGTGTTTGCATTCTCCTCATCTTCAGAAACCTGTGAGGTAGGTCACTATTATTTCCTTTTACAGATAGGGAAACTAAGGCTGAGAGATAGTGACTTGCCCCAGACCAGCCAGAAAGTTCATGGCTAAAATGGGTTTCAACCCTGGTTTTCCAAGGTCCAGCACCTTAAGCATTAGTTATAATTTTGTGGAGGGTATTGGGGAGCTTTATCAGACAGTAGTCACACCAAGTTCTCTCTCTCCTCAAACAGTAGGAGCCATTTACCCCTGATTGAACAGGGGCAGTTTAACATGCAAACGTAGGCACATTACAGCAAACTGCCATGCAAATTGTGAAGCATCATCTGTGTGTTCTGACAAACAGCTTGTCTTTCAGATTAACACACTGCCACACTTTAAGCTTCAGGATTCACGTAGTTAAAGAGAATCACTCTCAAGTCATTACTAAGACATTTTGCATTTCACAAACTGGGGACTAGAGCAGTTTGAAGAACAGCTACCACCTCAAAGGCTTGTACTTTTTAATCTCACACGGATCTATCCAGCTGCTAAGCAGAATCCACAATAATGAGACAACATAACAATTGGAATTAATATAAAATCCATAATAAAAAACCTCTGGTTTAAGAGAAGAGTTAAGGGTCTTACAAATTTAGTCATGCTAGGGGAACTCAAGTATTAAAAAATGTACTGGAACCTTTTGCAATGTAAGTGTGAAAGTCCAGCTATCAGCCTATCTCTAATCTTCCCTTTTTATGGAAGTTTATTGAACAGGTGGTTGTCCAACAGCTCCAGGCACAACTCAATGCTGTTGGATTCCTGGACCTTTTTAAGTCAAGTTTTCATCCTTGGGCATGGTACGGAAACTGTGCTTGTGTCTTTGGTCGAAGACCTATGCCTGGAGATGGACAAGGGGAATTCTACCTTGTTGATCTTACTAGATCTTTCTGCAGCCTTTGATAGAGTTGATCATCAGGTGGAGTTGGCATGACTGCGGATTTGCGCTTCTGACCCACGTCCCGCAGTCTCTGTGCTTACCTGATGTCTGACTTGCTGTCAGGGACTGGATGAGGGTGAGCCAATCAAAGCTGAATCCTGACAAGACTGAAGTGATGATGATTGGCTGGTCATGTGACTTGGAGAGGTTTAGGACACCTGTCATTGATGACGTTGCCCCCCCCCCCCCCCCGGTCACTCGGGTTCGCAGCCTCCGAGTGCTCTTGGATCCATCGCTGCACCTGGATTGTCAGGTGGCTGTGGTGGCCAGGATTGTTTTCACCAGCTTCATTTGGTGAGGAGGCTGTGGCCTTTGCTTTCTGATTCAGGTCTGGCCAGTCATCCATGCTTTCATCAGCTTGAGACTAGATTACTGCAATGCACTCCTACATGCGGGTGTCCTTGAAGCCTGTTCGGAAGCTGCAGCTGGTGCAAAACATGGCGGCTTGACTCTTTTCGGGGACGGGTTGCCAGGAACACATTACATCTCTGCTAGGAAGTCTGCATTGGCTGCCTATAGCTTTCTCGGCACAATTCAAGGTGCTGGCTTTGACCCTTAAAAACACTAAACAGTCTGGATCCCATGTATCTGAAAGACCGCCTATCCTACCACGTCCCCTTGCGGCCCCTATGGTCGGCCGGGGGCATCCTCCTGTGCATTCCATCTGTTACCCTTGTCCAGGGGTGGGGGCGTATGGAAGAGCATTGATTGCTACCCCCATGTTGTGGAGCTCCCTTCCCCCGGAGGTTTGCTCAAGCCTGGACCTGGCTGTCTTCCGGAGGTGGTGCAAAACTTTATTTAGAAAAATATTTGGTAGGCAGGGATAGGTGGGGTTTGTTTGGGTTTTTGGATGGGGTTACGGGGGTGGATGAGGTTTTGAGGGGTGTGTTTATTGTATGAATTTTAATGTTTTTTTTATTGTTTTTATTTGTGGATTGTGAACCACCCTGAGATGTGGGGGAAGGGTGGCATAGAAATTTAAAAAATAAAATAAATAATAAATAAGGAAAAATAGGGTCTGTATAAAATAGGTTTCCAAAATGTAGATTATAAAACTATTTATTAAATATCCTTTTAAAAAGCATAGTCAATTCCATAATAAAAAAACTCAAGTTTATAGTAATAGTTAAGGCTCTTGCAAATTCATTCATGCTATACAAAGCATGGAAATTGTAAGTTAAGGCTCCTGCCTTAATTTGCTAGCCATGTAAGCGGTAAAAATGTTGTACAGTCTCACGTATTGTGCTGGATTCCAACTTAGGTTCCATACCCCCACACTTCGCCTTGGTCTTTCAATCTCAGTCCTCTTCCTCTGCAGTTTGGGGGCAACACTGAAGCTGGGGAATGGAGGGGGTGAAGGGGCAGCGCCAGAGCTGGGGGTTGCCTGTGTCTAGGAGAGCAGGGGTTAGGGGTAGTGAATTTATTATTCCTTGGTATTACTTGCATTTTTGGTTAGCTCTTTGGGTTTAAAATGCCCTTATTTAAGATGCGGAAAAATTGTGTGTGCGTGTTTGTGCCCACTTATTTTACAAGCCAACTGACAGGTGGTTTTAGCAGAGACAGGGAGGAATAAAACCTAGGATCCCTTAGCACAACTCCCCCAAAGCAGAGCTATTGAGACATACTGGAAGGGCTTAGTTTTTAGTGCTCTAACCAAACATTTTTTTTATGGGACAATATACAAAGCCCTTCTCCATGACTGAATTAGGACAGAGCAGATAGCACTTGCTCATGTAGCTCTGTTTGTAGAACTATTAAAAGAATATAGGAAGGTCATACATTCAAGACTCCTTTATGTAAGGCAGGGGTGATGAACCTAAGACCCAGGGGCCCAATACGGCCCACAGCAAAGCTTTGTGTGCACCCTTTTCAGTTCCTGGGTCCCCAGGATCCAATTCTCACTTTCAACCACTGAAAAACTGAGCTTTGGGGTAAGGGAGCAAAGATGTGGGCATGCGCACAAGGATAAGGGATAGATTCATGGTACAGATCTATGATCTGGGTCCTCTTTTTCTTGAACACACCTCTTAAGCACCCTACCCCCCATCTATATGCGACCCTCAAAGTTTATACTAATTGTCAGTGACCTTGATGTAAGGAAACAGTGTCTAGACATAAGAAAATCACAACCTGGGAATGAAGCCCTGTGTTGTTGCTTTAGAAAGAAAACTTAAATTACGGCTTTTCATCAGCAGTATGTTAAATTACTGAATTAAAGGAAGGATACTTTTAGATGTTCTAAGAGATTTGGTGGTAAAGCTTTGAAAAAATACATTTGAAGATCATGAAAGCTTCAACTGGGCACCCGCAAAAATGGGCAACCCAGTGAATCTTGGGTGCCCAATTTGACCCGGACACATTCGGCTACCAGTCAGTGCCCAAAAGCAACTAGATGGGCTACCTGACATCCCAGAATGCTGACTTGCCCAGATTTTTTCCGGGATACCGATCCGAAGCCACACTTGACTCCTTCCTGCACCTGTGCTCCCCGGGCTGACTCACCACCCGGCTGTGCCAGGACAGACTTTCTTGGCCTCTTCCCTGCCTTCCTGCTTAGAAAAACCAAGCAGGAAGAACCCAGCTCATCTGAGCAGTGGCTGGGAGACCAGTCAGGTGGGTGAGTCAGCCCGGGAGTGCAGTTGGGAAAAGGAGCCAATCAGGACTTGGGATCAGCATTTGGGAAAGTGCACTTCTGGGCTGGATTTGCGGTGTGGGGAATCTGTCAGTTGCCAGATTGCCTGAAAAATGCTGATATTACCTATGAATACTTATTACAGTACTCGCTGCACTCATACGCGCTGCACTCCAGGACCTTGGTCCTGGGGGACTTCAATACCCATACCGATGCCGGCCTTGTAGGAGCGGAATGAGAGTTCATGGCCGCCGTCGCAACCATGGACTTGTCCCAGATTGTTAACTGCCTGACCCATGAGCGAGGACGTACCCTCAACCTGGTGGTGTGTTCTGGCCTTGAGGCGGGTGATGGGCATGTGAGAGTCATGCCATTGTCATGGACGGATCATTACCTCCTACAGGCTAGTCTCTTTGCGCACCACCTCCAGAAGGGAAATGGACCAGTTAGGTTGGTCCGCCCCCAGAGGCTGATGGAACTTCAACGGTTCCAGGAGGAGAAGTTAACCTTAGACCTTGACGGCCACTCTGTTGAAGAACTCATCCGAGCTTGGAGCATCTTCCTCAGGGAGGCCATTGACAGGGTGGCTCCAAAATGTCTCCTACCTCTGTCTCGTCACCACAGGGCCCCTTGGTTCACTGAGGGGGTGCGGTGTATGAAGCAGACAGGTAGGCGACTGGAGCGAAGCTGGTGTCGGACTCATGCTGAATCCAACCTACTTCTCCGTAGGGCCCATTTGCGGTCCTATTTTGAGGCTGTGAGGGCGGCAAAGAAAGAATTATTTGCCGCCCTTATAGCATCTGCAAAGTTGCATCCAGGGGAGCTGTTCCAGGTGGTGCGGGGGCTGGTCAGTCCGGCCTCCCTCCGCCTGGACCGGGACTTGTCCCAAGCCCGCTGTGAGGAGTTTGCCATCTTCTTTGCAGACAAGATTGCTCGGATCCAGAGTAGCTTCAACACTGGATTAGGGACAGTAGAAGTGGAGCGCAAGGTGATGGAGCCTGGTCCATCTTTTTGGGCTGAGTTTCAGGAAGTGACGCCCGCCGATGCTGTGGATGTCCTGGGGTCTGTTAGGGCCACCAGTTGTGAATTAGATCCATGCCCGTCCTGGTTGGTGAAAGCTTCCAGGGAGACATTGGGGACGGTGCTGGCAAGAGTAATCAACGCGTCCCTTCGGCAGGGGAGTTTTCCCCCCAGTCTCAAGGAAGCTGTGGTGCGCCCCCTGCTGAAGAAGCCATCCTTGGATGTGGATGCATTCGCCAGTTACCGACCTGTCTCTAACCTTCCCTAAAAAGGGAAGGTTATTGAACAGGCAGTGGCATTGCAGCTCCAGGCTCATCTTGACAGCATCGGTTTCCTTGACCCATTTCAATCGGGGTTCTGCCCCAGCTATGGCACAGAGACGGCGTTCGTGGCCTTGGTGGACGATCTCCTCCGGGAGATGGATGCAGGACATTCAACGCTTCTGATCCTGCTAGATCTCTTGATCGCTTTTGATACAGTGGCCCATGGGCTGCTGTTTTACTTATTTTATTTATTTTTATTTATTTATTTAAAATTTATATCCTGCCCACAGGGCAGCCCGGGGTGGCAAACAACACTCAATAAAAAACATTTTTTTAAAAACAATTTAAGAATACAATACAATATGGGGAAAACCCCCCACCTCTCTCCAAAAGCCTGACGGAACAGCCAGGTCTTACATACACGCCGAAACAGCAGGAGAGTGGGAGCCAACCGAGCCTCCTCCGGGAGAGAATTCCACAGCACAGGGGCGGCCACCGAAAAGGATCTAACATCGGTGGCCACCCGCCTCGCCCAGGGAACCTCCAAAAAGGCTCCCATGGATGATCTCAAGGGTCGCATGGGCACATGGGGAGTGAGGCGGTCCCACAGATAAGCAGGGCCCAGGCCGTGAAGGGCTTTAAAGGTTATAACCTTAAAAGGTTGAGATGATTGCGAGCCCTGGGGGGTCTGGACGGAACTGTCCTTGGATGGTTCCGATCATTCCTCTCAGGGAGAAGCCAGCGGGTTGTCCTGGGGGCTGATCTTCCAGCCTCCGGGCCCTGGATTGTGGCATTCCGCAAGGTTCCATTCTGTCTCCGTTATTGTTTAAATGTATATATGCAGCCCTTGGGGGAGATCATGAGAGGGTTTGGCGTTCATTGCCATCAATATGCTGATGACACCCAGCTTTACCTCTCTTTTTCAACTGACCCAGGTCCTGCCGTCTCGATGCTGTCCCAATGCTTGGAGGCCGTGGTGGATTGGTTACAGCAGAGCTGACTGAAGCTCAATCCTGATAAGACGGAGGTGATGGTGATGGGTAGGGTGAGGGAGGTGGCGGCTCCGCCCCCCTGTAGCCCAGCAGGTTCAGAGTCTGGGAGTGTTGTTGGATTCAGACCTCCGCCTACATCAGCAGGTGGGAGATGGTGGCTAAGGCTGCCTTCCGCCAACTGTATCTGGTGTGGAGGCTACGTCCATATATTTCCAGACCCGACCTGGCCACCCTCATCCATGCCTTCATCACCTCGAGGCTGGACTGCTGCAACATGCTCTACGTGAGGCTTTCCTTGATGCTGGTTTGGAGGCTGCAGCTGGTGCAGAACGCGGCGGCTCATCTCCTGACAGGGACGAGCTGATGGAAGCATATAACATCTGTGCTCAGTGCGCTGCACTGGCTGCCTATAGCATACTGAGCCAGATTCAAGGTGTTGGTCTTGGCCTATAAAGCCCTACACGGTCTTGGCCCTTCATACCTCAGGGACCGCCTCACCTTCCGCACCCCAGAACGACCCCTTCGGTCTGCCGGGGGCACCTTCTTGGAGGTCCCCTGCATAAAGCGGGGGGCCACAATGGAGAGGGCGTTCTCGGTAGCCAGGCCGTGATTATGGAATTCCCTCCCAGAGGAAGCCCTTCTGGCCCCAAGTTTGCTGTCCTTCCACCAGGCCTGCAAAACTTGGCTGTTCTCCCAGGCCTTCAGAGGAGGGGAGGGGGGGTGGGATAAAAGTTTGGGGGGGTGTGGGTGGTTTTAGGGGTTTTCTAGATGTTTTAATTTTTTGTTTTATGGTCATTTTAATTTATTGTTATTTTTGTGTGTTGTAAGCCGCCCTGAAATGCCATGGGCATGAGGGGGCGGCTAATAAATGTAAATAAATAAATAAATACTTCAAGGCAGTGTCAGGTAAAGGAGCACTATCTAGACATCGGAGAATCTGCCACCCCAGGAAGCTGCCTTGCCAGTGCTGCTTTTTTACAAAGAAAACTTGTATGCAAGAAATCTTACCTGCAACCTCTCCCAAGGTCCAGATTTGAACAGTTGACCTAGCAATCACCTGTGCCCAGTTCTATGACCTGCGCAATAGGAGGAAGGTCTGGTTGCTGTGACTCGGTAGCTATGCTTTCTGTCCTTTATGCAAAAGACCTTGGATGCCATGAGTGGCAAGGATAATGGGCTCAGGTGTGTGAAAAGCAGAGCCCACCCTCTAGCATTTCCTTCCTTTGTGTTGAATTACAAAATCTTTATAGGTTAGGATTAAAACTCAAAATGACCTTAATAAATTGGAGATCTGAGCTGAAAACAATAAAATGAAATTGGACAAAGACTAGCGTAATGTATTGCACGTAGGAAAGAAAAACCTAATGCGGTGGGAGATTACTGCTAGGCAGCAATACTTCCAAGAAGGATTTGGGGAGTATAATGGATCACAAACTGAACATCAGTCAACAGTATGATACTTCTGCAAGTGCAAAAAAAAAGCAAAAAAAGCCATTCTGTATAAATAAAAGACTGTGATTCAAAATGGAAGAAGTTATACTACTATTAGGCACTGGTCAGACCTCTCTTGAAGTACTGTGCTCAGTTTTGGGCTTCTCATTTCAAGAAGGTTGTTGACTGAATTAAGGAGGATTCAGATGAGGGTAACGAAGGTCACCGGTCTGAATATAAAGTTCTATCAGGAAAGGCTGATGTCACAGGACATGTTTTGTCTAGAGAAGATTAAGGGAACATGTTGACAGTTTTTTCAAATATTTAAAAGGGATGCAGTAAAAAAGATGGAGAACTTTGTTCTCCATTGCCACTGAAGACAGGACAAGAAGCAATGGTTTTAAGTTGCAAGTAGGTATATTTAGGTTAAATATTAGGAAAAGATACCCTCTGAATTACTTTGTGTGTAGTCTATGGTTTATTTGTCTAAAATCTATTTGTTTTTCCCCTGCTTCCTCCCATGTCATTGCCACTTTACACACTTATATCTCCTGCATTTGTTCACTCTGTAGTTCTGATTTGTTGCTTGCTTAAGAGAGGGCTCTGTGGGGCTTAAAAATTCCTACGGTAGTTGGTATAATAAAAGTTATTTGAATTACTTTGTCTCCATGTCTTATATAGGCGATTAATTTGGTAACCATTCTCTCTCTTTTGTAGTGGAACTGACAGAAACCTAAATTAGGGGTGTGCAGTATGTATCATTTTAATTGGTTATGAAAATGAATGGATCCCCATTCATTTTTGTTACTAATATTACAAAAACGGACGAATAAGCAAACAATTGTAGTTTGCTTTCATCCATTTTTGTGTGGTGTTCATAAAATTAATTTATTAAAAATAATAAAAAAAATTTAAATCACAGTACGTGCACAACATGGCCACAGAATGGTCTGGTGGGCATTTTGCACATGTACAGTAATTTTTTTTAAAAAAAAATTAAATACCCCCCCCCCCAAAAGTACAGTTCTTTATGAAACCCCCAGAAAAAGGAAGCACTTTTTTGTAAATGAAAATGATGTGTACCTTTCTGCACGCCCCCTAGAAACTTTCTTCCAAAGTTCTCTGTTGTTTGAAGACACTTGGGGAAGATCATTAGAAGTTGATAGTGTGTGGTTTTTTTCCACTTTATTTTCTGTGATGTAACACCATCTGTGTAGACAGTAGACATTTTCATATGTAAATGTACATATTTAAATAGGCTGTGAGCAGTCCAGATAGACATTGTATGCAGGCTCTCACTTAGGCCCTTTTCAAACAGGCACGGGTGCGTGGGGGGTGGGCGGTGCATGGGGGTGAGTGCCCACGGGCACCCACCCATCTCCATGCCCGGAGTATCCAGCATTGGCGCCTTTTGCTCCGTGTTTGGGTGATGGGTATTACGCGGGTGCGTGCGCGCATCCCCACTCACCAGCTGCGGCATTCCCACAGATTCCCACCCATCCCCCCGTACCCGCCTCTGCGTTCCATCGGACTCCCCCACCCACCCGCCCACATGGACAAGGGTGTGTGCGTGTCTGTTTGAAAAGAGCCTTAGTGAGAACTTCCTGCCCGCATAAAAAGAGTTTCTGTAGATTAGTCACACAACCTTTGTAAACTATTCACTTTCTACACTGATGGCGTGGCATCACAGAAAACAGCTTTTCAGGCAAGAGAAACTTGCAGTGCTGAAGTTTTGTTAAGTGCTAACTTTTTCTTCTTAACCAACAGGTTCGCCATAAAACAACACAGAAGGTTTATGCAATGAAACTTCTCAGTAAATTTGAAATGATCAAAAGATCAGATTCAGCCTTTTTCTGGGAAGAACGAGATATCATGGCCTTTGCCAACAGTCCATGGGTAGTGCAAGTAAGAATTTGTTTTATTATTTTAAATGAAAGGTTAATAGATCTTATTTTGGGATCAGTTTTGAGTATGCAATGTATTAGATTGTGATCTTGGTTACATTTGCTTTTGTTACCTTGATGCTAGTGCAGTTTAGAATCCAGTTCACTTTGATGGGTTTTGGTTCATTTAGGTGGTTTTTAGATGTAACAGTAACTGCTCACAAACACTTAACTGTGATTTTGAAATATGTGTGTCACTAGGTTCATCAGGGAAAAGCAAAAATGAAAACTTCTACTGCAGAAGGAAATTTCATCTATGTTCCTTCAGGGTTTTTTTCCTGAAGCATAGGGATAGCTCATTCGTTCTCCTCCTCAGCTTTCCCCCATCAGTTAATGTAGCTACACAATTTATTTTTGAGAGAAAACTATTCTCCCTCCTCCCCCCCCCCCCCCCCCCAATAACATTTTGTGGTAGGGAATTTGAAAATTCATTTCAAATTAGTTACCTAAGGTAGATTTACATTGGTAGCCTAAGGTACTAAATGGAATGATGTTGAAAATAATTGTGTACCCTATTCTCTCAAGAAAGTGTGAGATTACCACTTCCTTTTCATTCAAGCCACAGAATAATCATCTTGGGGATAACCCACTCAATTCCTGTCGTCCTAATTTTGCACTATAGGGTATTTTTCAGAAGTGACACTGCTATGCTTAGATCCAATCCGAGGTACTGGCCGCCACCCCGCCTTGGGGCAGGCCGGTATGCAGAACAAACATGACTGTGCACCTTACCACGCTTTGCCCCAAACTGTGGCAGTGCTTACCACCGACTGTTCCCAACGATTTTCCGAGATCACAACCGGTGGTAACTGCTGCTATGGTTTGGGGCAAAGTATGGTGAACATCAGGCAGCTGCTGAACAGAAGTGATGGTGGTTTTGGCCCCAGGGTGTGTGTGTCTGTCTGTGTGTGTGTAAAGTGTGTCATTGTCACTTCTGAAAATGCCCATAGTTCCAGTCCCGTCTGGGATAATTTGTAAGGTGTAAATATATGAATGATATTGGCTATAGCATATACCAACATATTAGTAAGGTTAATCACTTTCTTGTGCTGCTTGTTCCCTCAGAGAAGTATTGTACCTATTTTTCATAACTTTTGTTTTCATGTTATAGTGAGGGAAAACGATACTGAATATGTCCAAATCACAGTTAAGTATTTTTACTATTTGTGATGTAGTAAAGCAATGAAATTTTGAAATTGTTCTAGGAATACTTCCACTGTTCAGCTGTTTCTGAACTTCATGCAGTTTTGGAGGGAGGTGACATTTTATTTACTGGTGCTTCATCTCACTGGACTTTGCACTTAAAAAGTACAGATGTATGGGATGTGCTTCCTTGATTTCCCATTCATTTGTTACTGATTTCTTTTTTCCCCTTCAAATTATGAGAAGGGCATTTAACTTAAAATTGTTAGACAGCAAGTAGGCTAACCAAAGCTTTATTCATAACTAAAACAAAACAGCTTGCCTTACAATAGTTTGTCTGACAAAGGAATTTGGGGAAAGCTGTTTAGCTTATCCCATACCTTTCATAATTACCTATCCTTCTTTTCTGTTGCAGCTCTTTTGTGCCTTTCAAGATGACCGATATTTGTACATGGTAATGGAATACATGCCAGGTGGAGATCTTGTGAACCTTATGAGCAATTATGATGTGCCTGAGAAATGGGCCAAATTTTACGCAGCGGAAGTTGTCCTTGCGCTTGATGCCATTCACTCCATGGGCTTAATACACAGAGATGTGAAGCCTGACAATATGCTTTTGGATAAATATGGGCATTTAAAGCTGGCAGATTTTGGCACTTGTATGAAAATGGATGAAGTAAGTAGTTAAATACTTTCACTATTAAAATGATACATACCACTGGTCATTTTTGCTGTATAACCGGGATGGACAAAGTTCGTAACCCCGAGAGCTGCGTACCAAAATCTCTATAGTGGTAAGAGCCACAAGGCATACACACACGCACGCCCCTCTCCTACATTGTAACTCGCTGGCACTCTGGTTCTGGCTGCTGAGATTCTGAGGAGCAGCCATGATTCAATGAAGTAAGTGGGTGCAGTGCAGCAAGACACAGGACCATTAAAGCAGCCCGTGGCCCAGGACCAGCCCTTGCCAAAAACTGCACTGGAAATACCCAAGAGCTGCACGTGGCTCCCAAACCACAGTTTGCCCACCCATTATATAATTCCATAAGGAATGCTCCCATAATTGAGTTTCTTGATTGTCAGAATGCTCCTTGCCCTCTGACTTTTAAACAGGGATACATCATGTGTTGCATGATAGGTTGGGGAAGCAAGAGAGAGCAAGCCACTATTTAAAGCACATGCGTTTGTGAATATAGGTGGTTGATTCTTTTGTAAAAATGTTCATGTATCTCACAAACAGAATCCTAATTTGACCTTTAATCACTTTGCATCATCTTATAAACATATTTTGCAGTGAAGTCACTTTTTACCAAAAAGACAACAATTTACTCAAATCCATGTAGCTTTGCTAGTATATAAACACTCCCACAGTACCCCCTAGTGGTCTCTCTAATTTTCCCCCTCTTTTTAAAAATAAATAAATAAATTAGATCAAGGTAAATCGGTCATGAAGGACAGATGGATTGATTTAAATTGAATACAGTTGTGACTTAAATCAACAAAAGTTCTTGCTATAAATTGTTTCCTATAAATTGTTTCCTATTTGTACGTTTCCATTTTTTTCTAGCAAAAAGTGCATGCTCATTGGCTAATAATTAAAGAAGGAGAAGGGTTGATATGAACAATTACCACTAACTAGAGTTTTTACTCTAGAGTGGTCATTGAGACAGACTTTAAGTATATACATTTATGTAATACATAACTTAATATATGTCGATTCAGATTTTTTTATGGTTAAAAATGTTTTTACTAGATAATTGGCACTTTATTTTTGTTTACATTGTAATTGCAGAAAAAGCATTTTAAAGTTATTTTAAAAAGTAAATGTACCTTTTAATGTGTTGATTTACATATAACTCAAAGAACTGAGACAGAACAAAGAATAAAACAAAATAATGTGAAAGCTTTATGAACAATAGTGATATGAACTGGTAGTGTTTGGGAGTGGGAGTGAAATACCAACATTTATTTATTATTTATTTATTAAATAGATTTACTAACCCACCCCTCCCGCACAGCAGCTTGGGGCTGCTTACAACAATAAAACCTTAAAATATAAAAACATCACACACGGAGGATTATCGAAACTTCTCATTCCCTAACCATACCCCCCCATCCCACCCTACCCATCTTCCCCACCAAAGGCCATTTGATCTATTTCAAAGATTTAAAATATGTGTTTTGAACATGTGCTCAGTGATGTCAATCATAAAGATCCCATTGACCTTAGTTAGTATGAGAGCAATAAACAATACTTTATGGCTCAGTCCTGCAGTGACTTACGGCAGCATGTTATATCAAGCACTGTCAGCTGTCCAATTAACTTCACTTGAAGCACCTACAATTTGTACTGCAGCACGGTAGCAAACATTTTTGTAGGACTAAGCAATTTTCAAGAGAAAAGTACAGTTGTAAATTAAAATACTCGGGTTAATAAAAGCACTTTAAAGTAAAAGATTGAAAATCTGTTTCATAATTAGCTTCTTTTCTTTTTTTTTTTTTCTTTAGTAAGCAGTAAAATTAGACTGTAGTTAGGCCTAAATTTTTGGCCACTTTTGTAATTTCCCCCAATTTCACCATGGGTTATAGTTGAATTGCTGTTTGCCTAAGCATTCAAGAGTTTCGCTGTCGTTTACTGATACTCTGTTTCCCAGCTTTGTTTTAACAAGACTGTCTTGACTTGAAAAATGTGCTTTCGTGCTCTATCTGTGTTAGAATTTGTTTATTGCTTATACAGATTATTCGTTTGCAACCTTTTTTATTGCAGTACAGCTTTGGGTTTGTTCTTACACCATCTGAAAAAAATGCTCTCTTCATGATGTATTAAGATATTTGAAAATTAATTGTCTTTATTTAGGCACTATTCATATATAATCCTTATTGATGCCATGATGATTCTTCTGTTTTTGTTGCTGGGAGTTTGTTTATTTCTATTTGGCTTGTTTTCCAGTGGAATTATTTTTTTGCATAGCAATACTTACACTGCTAAGTGTTGTCTGTTGTCTGTTTAATTAGTCAGCATGATATTTTTGTACATCTTCAGCGTTAAATATTTAAAAAAAATACTAAACAACCAATGGACAATCCTAGCTGCCCTGATATTATTAAAATGCATATTAGATGGCTTATGCCTCCAGTCTCTGCTGCTTTTCATTGCACAAACTATATAAAGCTTTCTGTGTTCCCATTCTCTGAACAGATCCTCTGATCCTTCCCTTGTGTAGACTGTCAGAGCACTGACTGACACACTGCAAGCACTTTGTTTTCAGTAACCCAACTTTATCTCGCTATGTGCGACTGAGCTTGTGAAAATGGAGCTTGTGCTTTTATTGAAATAAGCAAAACAAAAAAAGCATTTGATGTGCTTGACACAAGTATGTAAGCTCAGTGGTTTTATTTTAAGAGCTTGAGTGCTAATACAGGAGTACATCTTAAAGCATTGGGATATGTATGCATGCAGAACTGCAGAGATTATAAATAAAGCTCTGTCTGAACCAATAAGGAGTAAATGTTTGATATAATGCTACTAGTCCAGGCGTTTGGAAACTCCATCAGTGATTTCACTCATACAGTTACTAAAATGATAACCCTAACATTATTATGTGTTAACTGTTGGGAATAGAACTGTAACAGAATTTTACTTAGCCCTTTAAAGTGTGACATGGCATTTTTGAAGCAAGTAGTTTCAACAGTAACTCCATGGCATTCTTAGCATAAACATTCTGATCCCTAGAAGAGGATTTTTTTTTAAAAAAGGTTTGTTTGCAGCCTAACTTGTTTGGGCGGGGGGGGCACAGAATCTTTTTCCTCCCAGGGGCTACTTCGAAAATGACTACAAACCCCAAGAACTACATAGAAGTTGGAGGTGGGACTGTTTAAGGGGTGTGCTCAGGAAGAAGAGGGTCCAGCTTGTGTATCTGTCCTTACCTGTGCGTGCGTGTGTGCGTGTGTGTGTGTGTGTGTGTGTGTGTACGTGCTCGCGCTTCCCCTCTCTGTAGGAACAGGATCTGGTGTCCAGATCCAAACACTGGGGAAAGGGCCAAATAAAAACTAGTTGCAGGCCACATTTGGCATCTGGGCCTGAGGTTCCCCACCCCAAACCTAAATAGATGTAGAAGGTCTCAGCCTCAATGGAAGAGGAAACATTGCATTCAAGAAACTGTAGAATTGGGCACATTGACATTGGGATAGTTCTGGAATGCTCCCAAGCTCTGTGTTACTTCCTACACTACGTGGGGACCATCCCAGCTGTGTAAATATAATATTGATGTTGGCAGGATGTCCTCTTAAAACATTCCTCCCCAGTACCTTCTTTTATAACTTTGAGTTCTTTTCCCAGTAATACACCTTAGTGTTAGAATCTCACCTCTGCAAGAGCCTAGAAAAAAAGCAGTACATAGTTGTGTATGCACCCAGGGATTAGGGTGATTGATCAGGGAAGGGGGGGTGGGGGAAGATAAAGGAAGTGAAAGGTGGAATGTTTTTCATACTGTTGTAGAATTCAAAACACCATTCTCTTTTTAGAGTTGCGAGCCCAGTCTAGACACTGAGAGCAGAGTTTCTCTCAACCAGCAGACAAAATAAGGGTTTTGATGACCTCATCCTTCAAACTACAAGGCACTTATTGGCTAATAGGGTTCAGTGATTTTTGCCTCCAGCGGGATGAACAGAGACACTCATGATGACTGAAAGAAAGGTCTGAACAAAGAAAGAATAGAGTAAGCTTTAGAGTCTTAGGAAGATTTCTAGCCACACGATGGCATGCAGCTGCTTTAGCAACATTGCTTGAGGCACCAGCAACCCAGATGGCCCTTTTGAATCCTGTGTTTTGGCCCATCCTTCACCACATTACAATATGTAATATAGCTGACTCTTGTAGAAGCTCTGGGATCAGGAAGTGCCTGCATTGCTAAGCATTTGCACTACCAGGTTTCGCAGAACTCGGCTATAAGGGACTTGAGTAGGCAGAACAAGTCACTTTAAAGTGCAAGTTACATAGGAGTGTTGTTTTTAATTACAGTTACAACACACGCTTTTCCTTACAAAGCATGCTACTTTTCAAGGGTTTTTTTATGCTCTTAAGCAAGTTGATAAAATATGGAATTTAATACTTCAGTGGGAACTGTGAACGTTGAGAACCTCGCAGATAGCTTAATCGATTGAACTTTTACCTCATTTCTATGCATGTGTTAATATCCATGCAGAATCGTGAAGGGGATTAAGCCGTTGTGAAGCCTGTATCATGGCTAGTAAAATGTACTCGTAAAAACAGTCATTTTACAAGAGCAAGTGGATTTGCTAAACTACTTCTCTCGGATCTGGATAATAACTTTCCAGACTCTAATTTTTGTGGTTTTTTAAAAACAACACCACCAAAACATACGGTGCTTTCAGCAGTGCTATTTGGAGTCTTTCCCACAACATTTAGGGTAGAGCAAGGTAGAATCGGTTACTTTGGCACGAAAAAGACTTTTGCTTGAGAGAAAGCAATACAGAGTGTGTATTTGTGATACTTGTGTATTTAAATGTTTTTCTGTCTCTGGAATAAGCCCAGTAAAAGTTAGGTTTAGTGAAGTCAAAGTCTTGTCTATTTGAGCTACTGTGCTATCCAAAACAATATTGCCTCTACTTCTAATGGGGTCTCAACTGGAGGCAAGATATAAAGGAACTCGCTCTTCGTCCTTTCAACTTAATAAGACACATAATTTTTTTCCAAGGGATGTCTTAAAAGTTTTATTTTATTGCAGAGTTTAACCAAAGTATACTTCCAAGATCTAGTTTACTTATTTTAAACTGACCTTCCAAGCATTAAAATAAAACTGAAATATACCCAAATAATTCTCACAAGCAAAGCTGCTGTCCCTGTGCCGTCTACTGTCCTAAAACCTGATCCAGAGCTCCTTGAAATTGGTGAAAAAGAATCCCATTGACTTTCATGCACTCTGGGTAAGGCCTACAGTAAACTGTGCATACATTTAGCTTTGTTTATCGTGGCACCAAGGATATGTCTAGCTTTTCTCTTCAGTCCCCCCCCCCCCCCGAATGTTTAAAAGACAGGACTTAAAAATGTACTTGGGGTTATTGAAAGCTCCATTCTATGGTGAGAAACTACTTCTAGGATAGGTTTAGGATGAGTTCTAGGCTTTAAAAAGTTTTAAAAGCTAATTATTTGGGGATAGGATTTTTTAAAAATGTAAATCTAGTTATAATTCTGTTGAGTTGTACCTTTTTTGGTTGTATTTTTCAGTTAAGTGCACTATTTCTTTTGAAATTCTGCAGACAGGTATGGTGCGCTGTGATACAGCTGTTGGAACGCCTGATTACATATCACCTGAAGTACTGAAGTCGCAAGGGGGTGATGGTTACTATGGGCGGGAGTGTGATTGGTGGTCTGTTGGAGTCTTTCTTTTTGAGATGCTAGTTGGTGAGTAGTAAAACAGTTCATTTTCTTTCTTTCTTTCTTTACCTATGCTTTTTTAAAATAAATTTTCTTTGTAGAATTTGTATAGCTGAATCACTCTTGCATTAGCTACAGAAAAGGTATCGGGGATTGTTTTTTTGTACAGTGAACTTGGAATTTTCAATTTATTTATTTATTTTATTTGTTATGTAACTTATATCCCGCACCCTCCTGCTGAAAGCTAGGGATGTGCGAACGTGGTTCGGATGTTCAGACGTCCGAACCGAACTCGAAAATGGCTGAAGAGTTCGGTCATGTTCGGATGAGTTCGGGGGCGGGAAAAACGTGACTTTGGGCAGGAAAAACGTGACTGGAAGGGGGAGGCAGCTGAGGAACAGACTTCCTGGCACCAGGGGTGGAGACTAGGGGTTGTTTCAGGGCCAAATGATACCGATATCAGAAAAAAAATCTTTGAGTTCGGTATCGGTATTGATAGCGCTATTTTCAAATGTTCGGCCAAGTTCGGCCGAACCGAACTCTGCCTGACCGAACAACCAAACTCTGGTTTCAAACCGAATGACCAAACATCCAAACCGCATTCAGTTCGCACATCCCTACTGACAGCATCTTGGGGCGGCTAACAATTACAAATTAAAAAATACATAAAATACAATAATATAGATAATTGTAAACACAATATAAATACCATAACATACCAATTAAAAAAACCACATGTTGGAGTGCCAGAAAATACGAAAACCCGTCCCTCCCTAGCCCTTTTATGCTGGAACTTTAGGAGATTGTTATACATTCACATAATTCCATGGATCTCAAACGGGGTGGGAGTGTAGGAGGGCAGAAAAAGGACCACAGATGGCAAAGGCCTAACTCCTTTGTCAGTTAGATGGAATCTCCAAAATAATGGGGTGGCATGGGGGAGTGAGAGTCATAGAGCAAGGGGGAGAGTGAGGGGAAATAATAGGAGGGAGAGGAAAGAGCAAGGGTTGTGTGTGGTGGTAGTGGCAAGACTCTCAGTTGCCACCGACAAGCGGTGGGGTGGGTGGGCGGGGTGGTAGGGTGCAGATCAAAAACATTGGAGAACCGCTGATATATATTGGTCTGGTAAACACTTGGGGGTTTAGCCTGCATGTGAACGGACATCCTTGCAGTCTGTTAGCACAGCATGGGACCAGTCTGAAATGGAGCATGATTGCTTGCTTCAAATCTCGTACCCTTGTGTTTAGGCTGCCTAACGTTTCTATTATTGTGAATTCTTGCAATATCTTTTTGCTAAGTCCTAGCAGATCTCCGGTTGTGTGCAGCAGGCCATTGAAATTTGGCAGTGGGAAATCTGTGAGGTTAGGGAAATGTGTTTTGTCTCCATTTTAAAAAACAACTACTAATAGCTCAGAAGTTAGGAAATACTAGATCTACATTTGCCCATTCAACATTAATTCTGCCCTCTTGCATGCATATACCTTAGGATACAGCCACTAATATGATTTAAATTTTCAGTAGCACCTCTGCCTCTTTCAGTGCAAGAATACAAAAGAAGACAGAATTAAGATGGCATGAGCAACTGTAAAACTGGCTTTTTCTAGCTTTCCAGTGCTTAAAATGAACTTTGTAGGAGGATGCATGGGGGTTTTGCCACAAGCTACTTTAAATAGCACAGCACTGTCCTAGGGGAAACTCCAGAGCTTGGGGGCTTAATTGACAATACATAAGCTAAAGTGCTCTCATGTCTTGTGCATGGCTTTGTTTTCATTGCCTTTGCTTATAATCACAGGTCTATTTTCACCTTTATTTGACTTAAAATATAAACTTAATTATGAATGTTTAATTTCAGGAGATACTCCATTTTATGCAGACTCATTAGTTGGAACTTACAGTAAAATCATGGATCACAAGAACTCACTACATTTCCCAGATGATGTGGAAATCTCTAAGCATGCGAAGAACCTCATCTGTGCCTTTTTAACAGACAGGTATATGCGCACTTTTTGTGCAATCACTGTATTCAACCATGTAAACACAAGTGAGACTGTAAACTCCTTTTAGACAAGGCCTTGTCATTATCTTGGTTAACCACCTGGGCCTAATATGAGCACAATAAATAGCTATGAAGCTATCAAAAAACAATATGTTATGCAGTTATTCTTAGGAAAAAGTTTTCCCATCTGCTTTATTTTATGAATAAGCACCTACAGCTAATAGGCTAATTGGTTGATGCTGTATTCTCTTTGTGTTGCTTGGGAGACTGATATTTGGGGTGGTGGCGTGGGCCTTCTCACTGATTCCTGTCAATTCCAACTGATTTCTCCTCCTCCCCTCTCTTTCCTCCCTTCCTTTGAGGCTCACTCTGTGCGCCTCTACTCCCCTCTCCATCTCCGCATCGCTGTCATCTACCGCCCCCATCTCTCTCTCTCTCTTCCTCTCCGACGATACCCCCACTCTCTCCCTCAGTGACTTCAACATTCACATTGACATCCCTTCCCAGCCCTCCATCTCTCGCTTCCTCTCACTAGCCTCCTCCTTCAGCCTCCACCTTTGGACCAACTCCCCCACCCACGCTAATGGCCATTCTCTTGACCTCATCTTCTTTAGGAGCTGCTCTCTCTGATCTCTCCTTTGATCGTCATCCCATCTCTGACCACTTCCTTGCCTCTTTCAATGTCTTCCACTGCCCCTCTCCTCTTCCCCGTCTCCATGCCCCTTCCATGACCTGCAGGCCATTAACCCCCTCGACTTTGCCTCCTCTCTCTCCCCTCTTCTCCCCTCAGTCTTCTCTGCCTCCTCCTTTTCCCCTGACTCTGCCGTTTCTGCTTTCAATGCCTCTCTCTCCTCCCACCCCGCCCACTCCCACAACCCCCGTCCTTGACTCACCCCCAGTATCTGCCACCTCCGTTCCTGCACCCGTGCTGCTGAACACCTCTGATGCAAATCCCACTCTCATAATGACTTCCTTCACTTCAAATTTTCTCTTCTCCCTTACTTCTGCGTCTCCCTTGCTAGACAGCATTACTACACCTCTCGCATTGAGTCCTGTTTTCGGAACCCTCGCCACCTGTTCTCCACCTTTTTACTCCCTCCTCAAGCCCCCCTGTCCTCCTCCTCCCCCTTTCTGCTCAGGATCTTGCTTCCTTCTTCAGCTCCAAGATAGACAAGATCCGCCTCGACATCGCTCCCCACTCCTCTCCTTTTCCTACACCCCCTCCTTCTCTCCTGCCCTCCTTCCCTCCCACCTCCCTTGAGGAAATCTCCTCCCTGCTCTCCTCCTCCAAGCCTTCCACTTGCCCCATCCCCATCCCCTCCATGGATGCGGCAGAGCAGACTGAGGCTCAACCCCGATAAGACGGAGGTGATGTTGGTGGGGAGAGCGAGGGAGGTAGTGGCCCCCCTGGTCGGGGGGGTTCGCCCTCCTATAGCTCAGCAGGTCGGGAGTCTGGAGGTGATACTGGACGCAGATCTCCACCTGGAGCGGCAGGTGGAGGCAGTCACTAAGGCTGCCTTCCGCCAGCTGTATCTGGTGCGTAGGCTGCGTCCGTTCGTCTCCGGCCCGGACCTGGCCTCCCTTATCCATGCCTTCGTCACCTCGAGGCTGGACTACTGTAATGCGCTCTATGTGGGGCTTCCCTTGTTCCTGGTTCGGAGGCTGCAGCTAGTGCAGAATGCGGCGGCTCTTCTTCTTACGGGGACGGGCCGTCGGGAGCATATTAC